>APFE030587194.1:0-16529 GCA_000404065.3 Pinus taeda
ATATGAATAAGATGACGACTTCAAAAACTATCAAATTTAGAAAATAAATTTTCACATTTCACACACTAGAAAATTAAAAGTAAAAAAATAGGTTTTTAAAAAAAAAGGTGTGATGCAGAATACTCACTTTTTAAAATCAGCATGAAAATCACTACCATTCTAAAACTTGATTTCATCCTTGAACATGAAAAAAAAATTAAAGTTCCAAAAACCATGTTCTAAAAAAAACATGTGTATTCTGCATCACCACTTTTGAAAATCGGGTCATTTTTTTGCTATCTCTACGAAACGAGTAACAGTATCAGTTCTCGTTTCAAAGTTTACATTGTTTCAACATGATCAAATCACTTTCAGAGAAAAAAGGGGGAACCAGAACTTTAAGCAGAGACTCTACAACTTTTCAAACTTTTATAGATAATATGAATCTTGTTGATACTGACATGAGTAATGGTCTCTTTACTTGGAACAATAAAAGAGGAAGAGATTCTCAAGTAGCCTCAAAGTTAGACAGATTCATAATCTCAGAGGATCTTATGCTCACCAACCACGAAATGACAGCGAGAATTCTACCCTTAGAAGGCTCAAACCATTGGCCTATTCAACTTGAGGTTCAGGGTAATGGTACCCCTAAGAACAGACCTTTCAGATTTGAGAATATCTGACTCACCCACCCGGACATTACCAACAACATTTGAAAATGATTGACAGGAGACCTGCATATTCAATGTATGAGTATGTTCCAGCTACACTAAAGACTAAAGCACATCAAGCTTGGACTCAAAGATTGGAACAAAAATGAATTTGGCAATATTTTTAAAGCAAAAAAAGTTGTGGAAGATAAAATGCGGGATCTCAATCAAACCCTTATCTCAGATGGCTTTGATAAAGATAGAAATGACCAAGTCACCAAACACCATCAATAATGGGAGAATTTATGTCAACAAGAGGAAATATTTTGGCAACAAAAATCCAGAGTTCAATGGCTAAAAGAAGGGGAGCATAACACCAGATTTTTTCATAGATCTACAATAGCGAACAGATCTCATAATAGAATCTCTTCGATTAAGGATGAAGGTGGTCATATTCATAATTCCCATGAAGAGATAGAAGATGTGTTAGTTCAACACTTTCATGGAATAACACAGGAAACTATTTTAGGCAGAGAGCATTTTATCAGGGTTTTAATAGGGCATATTCCTAGATTGGTTACTAGAGAAGATAACTAAAATATCAATAGGCCAGTGACAGAAGAGGAGGTTATGAGGTCATCAAGAAATGCATAATGGTAAAGTGCTAGGCCCTGATGGTTTTAATGTGGATTTCTTTAAAGCATGCTGGAATATAGTAAAACAGGGTATTCTTAATGTAGTGGAAGATTCCAGGTTGAATAGAACTATCTTGAAGGGTCTCAATACTTCCTTCATCGCCTTGATCCTCAAATAGGATAATTCTCACACTCCAGACAAGTTTAGGCCCATAGCCTTGTGTAGTGCGCTTTATAAGATAATATCCAAGGTTGTTGTTAACAGACTCAAACCACTTCTTCCTACTGTAGTTTTTGTGGAGCAATCTGGTTATGTGGAGGGCAGACTAATTCTCAATAACATCATACAAGCGCATGAAGTGTTGCACACTTTGATAAGCAATAGGAAGGCTGGTATGATAATGCAATTGGACCTAGCCAAAGCTTATGTTATGCTGAATTGGACATATATATGGAAGGTCCTAATTGCTTTTGGATTTGATCATAACTGGGTGAGATGGGTCATGGCCCTGGTAACTTCTTCCACCTTCTCAATTTCGGTTAATGGTTCTCCTTCCAAGACCTTTACTCCTTCTAGAGGCCTCAGGCAAGGTGATCTGCTCTCACCCTTTCTCTTCATCCACATGATGGAAGGACTGGGTAGGTATATCAGGCATTGTAAAGAAGTTGGTAGTGTCAAAGGCCTCCAACTTTGAGAGAATGGTCAAGCTTTGACCCATCAACAATTTGTTGATCATACTATGCTGCAGGGAATCCCCATGGCCAAAGAAGATTTAACGTACAAGCATATCCTGTCTGACTTTGCCATGGCTATAGGAATGGAAGTTAATCTCTCCAAATATAAGATTTGTTTTTCTTTAATACCAATATTGCTATTCAGAAAAATATCTCGAGGATTCTAGGCATTCAAAGGGATGTCTTTCCGTCCAAATATTTGGGAGTTCCTCTTACTAATAAGGCTTTGCACAAGGGCATATAAGAGCCAGCGATCAATAAGATGCAAGATAAAATCAGGAAATGGCCCTTTAGATCTTTAAACTTGGTTGGTTGATTAGTGCTTACAAAAGTTGTTCTCCAGTCAATTCTTGTCTTCATGCTATCAACCCTTCCAGCTCCAAAAGGAGTCTTGCAACATTTTAGAACCATTCAAAGAGACTTTATTTGGGGCAAAAGGGAGGAAAGAAAGAAATGGGCCTTGGTAGCCTGGGAGAAGATCTGCAAACCTAAAAATTATGGGGGTCTTGGATTGGATGATCCAGAAGCACTTTCTAAAGTTTTAGAGGTGAAATTATGGTGGCGCTGGGTAAAAGAACCAGAGGCACAGTGGGCAAGAATCTGGAAAGAAAAATATGCTAGAAATTGGCAAGATAATGATCTAATAAGAATGTCTGGCATCATAAAGGGCTCACATGTCTGGAATAAGGCCTGGGGGAACATAGGATTAGTACAAAAAAACAACTTTTGGGAAATCAAAGAGGGGGATATTGCTTTGTTCTGGGAGGACAAATGGTAACAACAACCTACATTGTTAAGCGAGAACCTTCTAGACCTCAAAAAAGAAACAGACACCAAAAGATTATTTAAGGTTATGGATTTTTGGGATCGCACCAACAGTGAAGGAAAATGCAGAACCTCGAAGAAGATGGATTACAAGGAAGAAAGCCCACTGAAAGCGAACACTGAGGCACTTCTGACAATGTTGGAACAAAGGAAAATATTAGTGACAAGGGGGCATGACCAACTCAGATGGGGCAACAATTCCATAGTCACCTTCAATCTCAAGGAGGCGAAACACATACTCCTTGAGCTGGATTCCAATGAACCAAACAGAGTTTGGTAGAACATATGGAGACATCAAGGATGGATGAAGATTAAACTCTTCATGTGGTTGGTGCATCATAGGAAAATTCTGACTTGGGTAACATTCAGAAGAGCGATGTTATTGGCCCTTCCAGATGCCAGCTATGTGAAGTCCAAGAGGAAACTTGTATTTTCACCTCTTGGTTGTGGGATACTTTTGCCACTATCTTCCAACACACAAACAGGGACAAAGGAAGCATTATCAATACCCTAATCAATTGGAGACACAACTTCTTCGATTGAACTTTTAGTCTCTGCCTCGGCTTTAACATCAAGTTTCATAATATGGAATGTCTAGAAAGAAAGGAAAAACAGAATCTTTAAGAATGAAAAAAGTTCCCGCCAACACCTTCTCGGGAAAATCTTAAGACAACTCAAGCAGACAGTAAGCACCACAATGCGAACCTTCCCTAAGAATCCTCCTTTAGAAGCTGAATAGCAGATACTTCTTAAGTTAGGTATTCAGGGGCTAATTCCAAAGGGCCTGGACATGAAGGTTTGGAAGATGGATTCTAAACATGATCATTGGCATCCCCCCCCCCCAGGGTTTTTTTAAATTCAACATTGATGGGGCTTCCAAAGATAACCCAGGTATTGTTGGCTGTGGCGAAGTGCTAAGGGATCAAAATGGCAGTCTCCTTTTCATCTTCCATTGCTATTTCTGAAGAGCCACTACTAATGTGGTGGAATTAATGCCTCTTGAGCAATGTTTAGAATTTCTGAAGCAGAATAATCTCCAGAATGTTATTGTCAAAGCTGACTCTGAGTTAATCATTAACTCGGTCAAAAGAATACGTTGTTGTACAAAGCCGGAAAAAGTCTCTAAAAAATGGAGACTGCTCTAGGTCTTTCAGAGGATTCAGCTTCATCTCTGAGGATTATGCTCTGTGACTTTTAACCATGTGAGAAGGACAACTAACAAATTGGCAAACATCTTGGAAAATCAAGGAGTTCTTAGTAATAAAACCAGGGTTACACTGAGTTGGCCTGAGATGCCTCTGAACAGATTAAAGACGCAATGTCACGACTAGGCAGATGAGGATCTAATGGTGTTTTGAAACAAAGACACAGGGGCGGTGTCTAGTTGATTTGGTTTCTTCATGCAGTATTTTCTTCGAAGTAAGATCATTCTGGAGATGTCGGTTACTATTGGCCTCCCCAAACCTCGACAGTACAATCACAAAAGTTTCATATGGGAGCTATTGAGTAGTTGCAGTTCCGTGGATGGTCGACCGACTAGCTGGATTTTCATCAAGCACGGGTTCATTCGACCGCGGAGAAGGGTTGTTGAAAAGGGCCATATTTTTGGCTTTCCTAGCACCCTGAATACCCTCGTTTTCCTTTCGAAGGCTTCAATACCACTCGGGAGGTGGTTCGGCATCTATCACATGCCCTTTACATAGGAAGTGGTTTTGTGGAGTCGGGAGTGATTCCACTCACCAAGCAACACGTGGCTTAGTACAGGGAAGGAATACCGCCCTCATCGCACGCTATTCTTCAGTGTGTTAGGCCCATGCGATATGGTCCTTGGCCGTCATATCATGCAGGACAGATCTATGTTTAGGAACAAGTGAGCTTGTTTGTGGGTCTAGGTCAGCTATCGCATGACTAACCGACGGGCTACTTGGTAGTGTGATATTATCTTTCGCCATAGGATCTGGCATGGAGGATCAACGGTCAAGGATTAAGGTGCGGATCAGGGAAAGATATCTTTCGGGCATGTCACGTATCTTGATGGAAATCGGTTTCTTTCACGCACTCCACATGCTCGAGAGTTATCCCCCCTTTCGGTCCCAAAATCCATTTAGTGGCTTCCCTAACTCATCACCGGGTCTGACTCAAAATTTTATTGTTTGATCTATTTGCATTTTGAGGACTTTATAGTTTTGTGGACTTTGTAGGGTTTAAGCCTTTAGTTCGGGGCCATAGGCTATAAGTGCTTGTTTTTTTGTGGCCTATAGTTCCTATGGGAATGGTGAATATTATGTAAGTTGTTTTAAGATTTAATGAAATAGAAGGTACGACTCTTGCTTCAGCAAAAAAAAAAAGAAAACTAAATCAAAACAAGCAAACTAAAGAAATCAAAACGATGAAACTAGTAAAGATGGGTTGTGTTTAGGTTAGGAAGCTTTATAAAGGGTGACCTTTGGATTGTGTTTGTATAAAAGGCGAGTGATACCTTTACATAATTTATTTATTTATTTTTATAGTATATTTTGGCCATCAACATCTTGTGTATTTTTACTTTTGTTGCCGTATACTTTTATTAGATTTTTGTGTTTTTTCGACAGGAAATATCTTATATATTTTTATTTTGGCTCGGCGTATTTTATTATAAATATTTTGCAAATTATTGTTTATTTTTATTAATAAAAATTTAAAAAGTTACATTTAATTATGGTGTTTATTCATTACAAATTGACCAGTTACTTCATCTTTTAATATTTCTTTCTAAATTATATCTTAACCATTAAAGTTTTTAACATCTTTTTAATTGTGTTTACATGAAAAGCAAATATGGTTTATTATAACGTGTCTTGAAGTGTTAACTACAAGGTGAAGTAACATCTTTTTAATTGTGTTGAAATGAAGTATGGTTTATTATAACATTGTCGTGAAGTGCCAACTATGAGGAGATGATTAACTTCAACTGATTTATTATAATGTTGTAATTAAATCCCAATTGAGGTGATAAGTTTCACTAGCCTTTGGTTTTTATTTTTATGTTAATTGTTTAATATAAAATTTACTAAACATTTCATAATAGATTTTGGAAAAGAATAAAATAAATTTTAGTTTTAATTAATATTTCTTTGCCAATAAATTCTCAATTAAATTTAGTCTCAATTTGATATGAGTTGTAATTATGACTAAGAAAGAGCTAAATGAACGAAAGGAGTTGAAAGTGTTATTCAAATGTACGAGAAGGAAAAGGAGTGAAAATGTGTTTGAACAATAGAGTATAAAGTGTATATTATGGCATTTTATGAGATATAATTTTACATAAAAGTCATCGAGGAAAAAAGGATTCCAACATCCCAAATATGTTAAAAAAATTAGGATGTAAAATGAGATAAATTTACATAAGCTGCATTTTAGAGAAGTATATCAATATGTGCTCTAAGATGATGAGAAATTGACACATAAAACAAAGAGAGAGAGGGAGTTAGTTTAAAATGATAAGAAATTAGCACACAAAACAAAGAGAAAAAAGGGAGTCAGCTTGAGGATGAGACATTAGGAGTGGAGTAGAGGAAAACCTTATAATTTCACATGAAAATTAGAATACGTGCACCATCAGAAGAACAAAATTACATGAGGGTGACATGACAGCCATGCCCAAGGTAAAAGGTAAGGATACTTTAAAAGATGAGGAAGAGGATATAGTATTTATTGACTATAGATTTACTATTTAACATATGGGAAAGAGGGACATAAACCATTAGAGAATCTATAAACTTGTAATGTAGGATGGAAATAAAAAATGTAATTTAATCAACTTTGCCTTGTACTAGCTTTTTTGGGTGGAAGTTTAAAATGTGATTGAATCAATTTTAGGGTTGATTTCATTGGACTAGTTTTTAC
The DNA here is from genome assembly GCA_000404065.3 of Pinus taeda. NCBI lineage: Eukaryota > Viridiplantae > Streptophyta > Pinopsida > Pinales > Pinaceae > Pinus > Pinus taeda. The sequence goes on from APFE030587194.1 coordinate 6,710, forward strand.
TACAAGTTAATGATGTATGAATCATTTGTAATTGTATATCTATGTTAATAGTTTCACTAGTTGCAGTTTGGAAAGCAATATAATGGAATAGAACTTATTTTCAAAAGGGTTGTGTAATAGGATAAAACTTTATTTTCAAAAAGGGTTGCTTTTTCTAGCTGGATGGAGTCCTCATAGTAGCCCTCATGAGGGTTGGGATTTGACAATTTAGGGAAATAAAAAATAATATGGTGACGTATAAATTAAATAAAAAATAAATGGTTGTCTAAAAATGTCCAAAATACCAAAAATTCACTTATGAAGAACTATATAATTTTGTGCACAAAACTTACAATGGAGTACTTTTATTTTAATTTTTAACAATTAATTTGATTTTCAATTTGGTTATTGAGAAATTTTGATAGAAAAAAATATTTTAAAATAGAAAATATGTTATCATTATTAATTATATGGAAATAATCAGATTCAAAAACTCATTTGTGTTATGGTCATTTTGTATTTTTCGTTATGATAAATATGTGAAATTTTTAACATAATTGTGTTATAGAAAGGTAATCTTTTACTCAATTTTTTTGATAAATGGTTAATTTATTATCAAAGCGTCACTAGTGAAGGGAAAAATTTTAAACATAACGTTCTTTGATGGATACTATAAAGATCTAAAACCTCCCAAATGATTTGTTCAACCTGTACAGAAAAATCCATATTCCAACCTTGGTCGGGATGCATGTGTGATCGACATTTTTATAAGTCAAAAATACATATGATCATTGATGGTGTGTGCATTTTAGTTTTTGCCAAACGTTCTATTTTAAACTTTGTTGATTAACAAGAATACATTTGATCATTGATGGTGTGTGCATTTTCGTTTTTGCGAAAATTTATATTGTTGATTAACGGTGTCCGTTTACTAAAGCATTCCTGGTCAAACATAAAATTCTCGACCATGAGTTTTAATTTATAAATAGTTTTTCGTTACATTATTATTTTGCTTTACATTAATTTATAAATAGTGTTCGTTACATTATTATTTAACTTATAGTATTAGTCTAATATCATTAATTTATTAATAAATATCAATATTTAAAATTCAAATATTTTATAAAAATATCATATATATATATATATATATATATATATATATATATTTATTAATTTATTTATTAAAATATAAAAAATATAATTATTTTTAAATTAATTATTAATTTTATATATGTAATTAATATTAAAAATATTTTAAAATTTGAAATAAAAATTATGAAAAATCCAATTCTAAAATAATATATATTTTAAAATAATTATAACCCGGAACAAATTAAATTGTTAATAACCACATAAAAATTAATATACATAAAACACCTTGAAATCCAAAATATTGGATTAAAAAACATGAACAAGCTTTGCCAGATATTTCACAAACATCTCACCTGTAATGAACTCTCTGTTTCAAAATATTAAGTCCCGCCATGGAAGGGACGTTGTGGATAGCACAATGCAGTTTGAGAAGTCAAGATTGACAAGAGCTCAATTTTTTTTTTAATTTGGTTTCCCTGAAACCTTGTAGAGATGAAAATCTCCACTATATAAAAAAGGAGAATAATGTTTAACCATCATCACCGTCATGGTCACAACGTTTCGTTTTTCAACACTACATTATGGAAAGCGCAAAGCTGATTCAGAATGAACACGCCTACGCTAAAGAAGCTATGATTTAGAGTCTTTAGGTTACAGAAACCCCTTTTAAATAGAGCATATTATAAGTTTTAAAAGTTATATATAAACGGAAACTAACCAGAATTTGCATAACATAGTTTGGATGAGCAGAGGGAATTATAAAATTTACTGTCCAAGACCAGTGATGCATAAAGATTATTGATATGGGTTATTTCGTTTTGGTGTGTGCTAAGAGTGATTCCCTTAGAAGGAGTGAGCAAAGTTTATTATCTTCTTAATAATTATGTTTAGATTATGAATAATCTCTTCAAATTTTCCTTCTATTTATGTAAATTTTATGTTGGTTTTTTTTTGTGTTGCTATTGTTGGTGAAAACACAATCTAGAGGTATTTTTTTAATGCTAGTTAATATTGATAGTCTGCATATACCTTGAGAAGCATGAATGGGTGAAAGTGATAATGTTTGGAATCCAATATCTAGGGCCCATGTTGACATGATGCTGGGGAGTACAATGCCTCTCATAAGAGGTCCCATCCTCAATTATCTAGATTTCTTGATAAACGAGTTTACGAGTCATTTCTTTGTTGGAAAAAATATTAATAGTGGGAGGGAGTGAATCAATATTTCTAAATAGAGCATATTACAGACAGAAAAAGTTATACATAAACTGAAAGTAAGAAGAACTGGCATGCCATAGTTTGGCTGACCAGAGGGAATTATAAATTTGTTGTCAAAAACCAATGATGCATAAATATTATTGATCTAGGTTAGTTGGCTTTGGAGTGTGATGAGAGTGATTCCCCTAGAAGGAGTGACAGAGGTTAATTACCCTCTTGATAATTATGTCTAGATTATGAACAATCCCTTCAAGTTTCTCTCCATTTATGAAAATCTTATGTTGGTTTCTTGTTGTGTGTTCTTATTTTGGGTGAGGACACAACCTAGACCTACTTTTTTTATGCTAATAAATATTGGTAGCCTGCATATATCTTGAGAAGCACGAACGAAGAAAGTGATAGTGTTTGGAATCCAGTCCCTCGCCCCACCTTAACATGATGCTCATGAGTGCAATGTCTCTCACAACAAACCCAATCCTCAATTATCTCGGTCTCTTGAGGAACGAATTTACGAATCATTTCCTTGTTGGAAAAAATATTAATACTAAGAGGGGGTTGAATCAGTATTAGGCTAATTCTGCAATGACATCCCATTTATATTTCTTTTTTTACTTGGCAACCATTCATGTGTGTAACCATTAACATATTATGTAAACAACATCAAGAATCAACACATGAACATCTCAACAACATCATGAGCACATACACATATGAACACAGAGAATTAATGTGGAAACTAATAAAGAGAAAAATCACAAATATTGTTTTAGTATGATAGGAATATAAATGCGCTACTCATATTACATCATGTTTCGTGAGAACCCACTCACATGAAGCACAAACTCTATTAAATTATTTTGCTAGCACCAACCAACAAAAAATGTGTTTTTCTAGCACGCACTAGTAAGAAGCACCAACTCTCTCTTTCCAAGCACTTGATCAGGTTACAAGAAACACCAACTTCTTTGATTTTTTAGCACCCACTATGATGGAAGCATTGACTTCTTATTATGTAGGCACCAACTTACCATCCACCAGGAACTTACTATTCCCTGTAATGACTATTATTAAGCATAATGCAAAACCTATTTTTGCTCGTTCTCTTCTTTGTTCTCTTGTTGTAAACGCAACCTCTAATAGCGCTCAACCCTATATTCTCCTAAGAAACATGAACACAACATCACTTAGCCTAATTCTATTCAGCAATGGACATAGTTATCATCCCTGTTTAGCAGTGTTACACACATGCACTCAACCCTCATATAGTTTACATGATTAGCGATACTTCACCTTCTCTTCTTCACAGGCTCTCTTGGCCTTTCTCTATAGATTTCTCTCACACACACACTCACAAAGATCGTGTTGCATTCCCCATTATCTCACATTCCATTATTATGCTTTCTTTATTTGTTACAAAGGGCTCGATGCAAGGTCTTTTATCATTCACGCAAAGCTCATGGTCCTACAACATGGTGCACTCTTCTTAGAACAAAATTGTTGTTCAATCACATAAATTTACTATGACTCACTGGGCTTGAGATATTGATTTGCATTAATAGCTTAAGTAGGGGCATAATTGAGTTCGTCATGGATTTGAGAATAAATTTTGTGGCATGCAAATAAACATCTTAAATTATTTGGTATGGATCTCCATTTTTGAACCAAAATATTGTACAACCACTATGCTCATGAATTGTTGGTCATGTTGTGGACAGATCTTGTTTACTACATTCTCAACAACTTCCATCAACTTATAGGACCTCCCATTTTGATGTGATATCCACTCCTACAATAAGCTCTTTTGGCCCATATTCTTCATTTACTCTTGTACTGGTCTACACTTCAATCTCCTCTTCACTGTGCTCCTTGACTATAATCCGACCTTCAGACGCAAATTGTGAATATGCTCAAGCCCTCAAGCCTTCAAACCTTCTTTGCATGTGAAAATGTGCCATGACCATAGGTAGATGAAAGAGGTTCTTAATATCCATTACTACATTGTATTTTTCTGAGTTGTCAACCCTTTTGGCACCTTTTCTATTTGACCATGCTAGAATAGCTCTCATTGCCTAGGCTCCATGACTTTACTGTCAAGTGACAATGATGAGAACTATATTTGTCTCTTAGTATATGAATCTCAGCTTCCCTCATTGCAATTGATAAAAATGGCAATGTTTGTATTAATAAAATAAAACCCACTAGTCAGCTCTACGAAAGAGAGTTTGAATCAGGAGAGTCTGCCTCTGCAGAACGCTCTATATTGTTCATGCACATTACACATTAAATAGAAAACATGGTTTTAGGGAAGTTAGAACAACATCCTAAGAAAGATAAACTAATTCCCATCCTGAGGTTACATGAACCAACTCTACCGATTCTAGGATATTGTCCATTATCTTCAACACTCCCCCTTAATGGAGAATGGGTTCACAAATATGCTTAACATCTCCCTAAACATTTGAAATTTAACTTGTCCAAGGGGCTTAGTCAAATGTCTGCAACATTATCACATGTATTACAATATTCCAAATGGATTTCTTTAGATTGCACTTTCTCCCTGACAAAGTGGAATTATGTATCAATATGTTTAGTGTTTTGGTAAACACTGGATTGTTGGCCAGTTTGATTGAACTCTGATTGTCGCATCTAATTGTTTTTGCGTCTGTCTATTCTTCCCCAAAATCCTTGAGAAGTCTTTGCAACCAAACTTCCTCACACGTTGCTACACACATGGCTTGATACTCTGCTTCCGCTGAGGACAAGGAGACTATGTTCTACTTCTTTCTGCTCCATGTGATCACCCCAGATCCAAGAATAAATGCATAACCTATTATAGATCTACAGTCATCTACATTTCCAGTCCAATCTGAATCTACAAATACTACCAATCTAACAAAAGAAGAGTCAGTGTAAATAATACTGTAATCTACGGTACCTTTTAGATACCTCAACACACTCTTCGCTGCATTCCAGTGGCTTTCAGGTGGCTTAGACATAAATTGGCTTACCACACTAACTCCATAAGCCAAATTAGGTCTAGTGGTGGTTAGCTAGATTAAACTCCCAACCAACTATTTCTAAAGTGTTGCATCCGCTGCTTTTGAGCCATCCTCACACTGCAATTTGATGTTCTGCTGCAATACCGCTGGTGGCTTACACTGATCCATTCTAAACTTTTCTAATAGGATTTTAGCATACTTTGCTTGGGACAGAAATGTTTGACCTGAATCTCTCCACATCTCAAGGCCTAAATAGTATTTGATTTCACCGAGGTGCTTCGTTTCAAACACCTGTGACATCAGTTGCTTGATTTCATCGATTAGATATGTAGCATCACGTGTAATTGTCAAATCATCTACATATAATGAAATCAACATTACGCACCCATGTTCATCTTTCGTGGTGTAAATATTAGGGCGTTCTTACTTCTATTGTAGCCAGGTTGCATAAAAAAAGAATCTTTTTTCATACCATGACCTGAGAGCTTATTTTAGTCCATATAGTGCTTTCTTCAACCTACAAACTAAATGTTCTTTTCCTTTATGGACAAACCCTTCCGGTTGCTCTAGATAAACCTCTTCTTTTAGTTCTACATTCAAAAATGCAGACTTTACATCTAGTTGGTGCATCATCCAATGTTTCTTAGTAGCTAAAGTGATTAACATTCTGATAATGTTCAATTTAGCTATAGGGGTGAAGGTTTCTTCATAGTCTATCCCTTCTTTTTATGACCACCCCTTTTCTACCAACCTAGCTTTTAGTTTTCTATGGTTCCATCTACATTAATCTTCGTTTTGTATAACCATTTACAAGCTATTGTCTGTTTTCCTCTAGGAAGATTAACAAATCCCCAAGTGTTATTTCTGATTATTGAATCATAATCCTATTCCACGACTGTTTTCCATTCACTACATTCATTTGCTTCTTTATAACTAGACGGTTCAACCATATTCATCATACTAGTTATAAAAGCATTTTCCCTATATCTTACAGACATTTGAGCTTTCCTACTTGATCTCCTGAGTGGTGGGGTGTTGGTTTTAAACCTTATTTGATCATCATTTATTTGTTCCTGCTACTTCTGTTGTTGATGTTGCTGTTGTTTTTTTTGTTGCAGCTGTTGTTGTTGTTCATCCTCTGCCTTTGTCTGCTATTGACCCTAATTGTTTTCTATTTCTTCTTCCACAAAGTATGGAATGTCCCATTCCTCATAGTGCTCCTTAGGTTCTTCATGATCCTGCACATGGAATTTAACATCTCTAATAACAAAGATCTTGTGAGTAGAGGGATTTAATAATTTGTATGCTTTATATGATGAACAATACCCTATAAAAGTACATCTGATGGCTTTTGAATCTAATTTTCTTCTATATTTCTTTGGAATGTGTGCAAATTATTTAGATCCAAATATTCTTAAGTGTTTTACTGCAGGCTTATATCCATATAATGCTTCAAAAGGAGTTTTAGAATCAAGACCTTTTGTAGGACTCTTATTTTTCAAATAAACTGCAGTATTCTACTGCTTCAGCCCAAAAACTATTTGAAAGATTCATACCTTTCAGAATACTTCTAGAACATTCTACCAATGTTCTATTCTTTCTTTCTGTTACTTCATTCTACTGTGGAGTATGGGGTACTGTGAACTGCTGCAAAATTCCATGATCTTTACAATATATGATAAGCTCATCCTTCTTGTATTCTCTGCCTTGATCAGAATGGAGAATTTTTATCTGTTTCCCTGTTTGTCTTTCAATCATATTTTTAAACTGCTTAAAGTATTTGAATGTATGGCTCTTCTTACTTAAAAAATACACCCAAGAAAACTTCATACAGTCATCCATAAACAATAGGAAATAAAGTGCACATCCTAATGATTTTGTCTGCATGCGTCCACAAAGGTCTGTGTGCACTAATTCAAGTATATCCCTTTTTTTCTTTTCTACTCAAATAGGGAATTCTTCTCTATGCATTTTTTCCTAATGTACAGGCATCACAATCATTATGTACTTGCTTTAGCATAGGAAGATCTCTTACCATTTCCTTCTTTTGTAACAACAACAAATCATTGTAGTTGATGTGGCCAAATCTCTAATGTCATAACTCTTTTGTAGTTAGGCATGCTACTATCAATGCTCGAACTGGTACAGGTCTCACATCCAACTTGTACAGTCCTCCTGCTCAGATTCCTGTAGCAACTGTATTCATGCCATCTAGCAGATCTTTAATGTAACAGTTAGATTTTATATATTCAACTTTCAAATCTTGACCTGTAATCATAGATACAGACATCAAGTTCTTGGTTATACCAGGCACATACATAACATTATAAATTTGTTTGGTATTATCATTAGGTAGAATAACATAAACTTTCCCACATCCTTTGATTTGATGACTTCTGTCATCACCTAGGTAAATCTGTGCACCTTCATTGATTTCTTTAAAATCTTCAAGCTAGTGCTTATTCCCCGTCATGTGCGTTGATGCTCCTGAATCTACATACTAGATGTCTGCATCAACATTTTCATCACGATTTGCCATAAACAATTTGAAATTTTTCACCTTATCACCATTCGCGAGATGACTTGCATGTCTTTTCGGCTTCTACTATTCTTCATGATATTTTTTCTTCTTGCACTCCCTGGAAATATGACCCAATTTTTTGCAATAAAAACATTTAGTTTCAGAGTAGTTTTTATTGGGATGCATACCTTGGGTCTGATTTGGCCATTTCTGTGAACTTCCTCCGCTTTGTTGTTGTGAACTTCCTTTCCCCTTGAAGAAGTTTTTCTTCACCATTAATGCAAGATTAGCACTCTGGGGATTCATAGTCGATCTTCTTTCTTCTTCCTGCATTAGTATTCCTATTAGCTCTTCAAATTTCGGGATCTTCTCTCTAGAATTTATCCCAGTGATGAACATTTGGTAAGCATTAGTGACACCATTCATTGTAATGGTTACAAGATCTGTATCGTCAACTGTATGACCAATGCCTACTAATTTATTCTTCATATCATTTATCCTTGCTACGAATGAAGAAATTGTTTCATTCTCCTCCATCTTCAGGGATAGGAACTTACTCTTGAGGAACAGAAGATGATTTGTATTCTTGATCTCATACAGATCCTTCAGAATTCCCAAAATCTCATTAGCTATCTTACATTCTCTAATGTGAGGTATGATGCAGTTTTTTTACGGACATCTTCAACAGTGTCCTTGCTCTACCTTCTCTCTTCTCCAAATCTAGGATTAATGCTGATCTAGCCATGGGCCTCGGCTCATCCCCATTCGTCATCATCCAAGCACTCTGCACTTCTAGCAGAGTCTGCATCTCAAATTTCCAATTTTCATAATTGGAACCATAAAGCTTGATATGCTCATTCAAGCATGGTTCAAACATATTGTTATTCATCTTGGTGATTTAGAAAAAAAAATAAAAAAAAATCGGCAGGTAAAAGATGTTAAATTTACCCAGATCTGTGACAGAGATAGATCATTGTTCTTCATTGTTGTTTGATCTCGTAGCACACTCGCTGATCACCGTGGCTTTCTTCTCAGCCTACAGATAACCTTCTGTTGTCAGCTACATCCTTGTTCTTGGCTTCCCCACGGAGCTTCTCTAACAGCTACAACCTTGTTCTTTGCTTCCCCACGCAGCGTCTCTGACAGCTACAGCCTTGTTCTTGGCTTCCCCACACTACTTCTCTAATTTACACGTTTGTCGTAGATATGATTCTCTTTTTCGCTATGTCATTGCAACTGTACATCAAATACCTGCAACGAAAAAGTTAAAAATATGCGCAAAGAAGCTACAATGCACTAGTCACAGAGGTACACTCACAACCAGCAACCATTTCGGATTTGTCGTAGTTATCCTCCTCACAACTACAATGATCCCGATTCAAAGAACCACCCACCAGCCAGCATACAGGTTCCTCAGCCCTGATGCTCTGGTACCATGATAAAAATGGCAATGTTTGTATTAATAAAATAAAACCCACTGGTCAGCTCTACGAAAGAGAGTTTGAACTAGGAGAGTCTGGCTCTATAGAACGCTCTACATTATTCATGCACATTACACATTAAATAGAAAACATGGTTTTAAGGAAGTTAGAACAACGTCCTAAGAAATAGAAACTAATTCCTATCCTGAGGTTACATGAGCCAACTTTACCTATCCTAGGATATTCTCCATTATCTTCAACAACAATCTGCCAGGAACCCCTTTATCTTTGGGCCGAGATGTGAAACTTCACATCAACATGAATGAATAAGTTTCCCATCTCTTGGTCCTGGGGCAATGGGCTCTCAGGTTGCCATTCCTCCTTCGCAAAGTGTATTATTCCTCACCTCTCAGCTGAGATGCCAATATATTTATTATTTTAACCTTTCAAAAATATTTTAATCTATTTTTTTTTCCTTTACTAATCATAATATAAAAATTATAGAGAAATATTTTTTTTTTACAACAGTAATAATGTAAATCCCAATTTCCATATAAAAATTACGAAAACTTATTCATATTTTTACA
>APFE030587194.1:17010-58493 GCA_000404065.3 Pinus taeda
ACAATTATATTAATAATCATTTAATAAGTAATAATGAAGTAATTATGAAATAAACATTTAGTAAAAATTAAACAACAATTTAAATATGGTTGATAGGAAAATCAACTTTAAACACTCCACCAGAACACAATTATTAAACGCTAGCCTTTTCTAAAATACACCGAGACTGATGAGAAAAGGTGCACCAATTCAAATCAAGAAGATAATGATCATGACCATTCACGCTTTCCAACCAATTCCTTCTTGCATTGTCTTGCATTTTTTCATAACATTGAAAAGAAAAAGGTGGTGAAATTTGCAAACCATCTATTGATTTTACTCTTGGTATAGCTATAAATGTCAAAGGAATAATATTATGCCCAAGTGATAAATATTATAAACCCAAGGTTTAAAAACACTATGTAGAAAATCATGTATATTCACAAGTTCATGCAATTTACTAAAGCACAAGACAAGAATCTACTTCTACTTTTAACCAACGGAAGCTAATAGACTGATGAAAACAATATGAACAAGAAGAAGATAAACCAATGGCACATAACACAATATGTAAATCAGAAAATCCACTGCTCAAAACCCCACCGTCTATATTGCATTAATAAAAAATATGAGCGAAGATACAAACTTTGTTCTCACTAGAACAGTTTCGCAGAAGCATGGTCAACTCTCTCTGCTCACAAGCTAGCTCTTAGCCAACACTTAGCCAATTTTTCAACTTTTCAAGCTCTTGATCTCTTGCGTAATTCCTAGGATGAATAACCTGTATTTAAAGGGAATTCATGGTTCCAAAACTACGTAATCCAAACATAGGATCAATCTCTTATGCATGTATGATACTTACTATAGTAAATAATACCATTGATAGTACATTGCCCCTGCACTCTAGTCTCAACTAGCTCTTTCTCTGAACTGACATGCATGAGTTTCTCATGAGGGAATATTCAGTTAACTGGAGTAGCACTAGTGGATGCATTAGGGCACCAACTGACTTTTAGTCCTCTATTAGTTCCAAAAACAATTTCCAACTAATTTAACTGATCTTAACTTAGTAAACTGATTGATCTAATTTCCAACTGAAATTAAACTCATATTGGACCCCTAAAACTTAGGGAGAACATATACATAATTACAAGAAGAGTTCCAACTTGAAATTCCTAAGCTAATTAAGCTAATTAAACTTAATTAACTATTTAGAGGTTTCTATGAGAATAGAATTTGAATTTAATTCTCACTTTATTTCAAGGACAATTTAACATAGAATTTCTTGTTGTCGTTTCTCAACACTCCCTCTCAATAGGAAAAGGATTATTAGCTACCCCGATCCTATCTCTGTGAAACTCGAATTTACATCTTGACAATGCCTTTTTCAAAATGTCAACATCTTTCTTCTCCATGGGAATGTACTTTAATAGCATAATCCACCTCAATACACAATCTCTAAGATGATGATATTGGATACGAATATGCTTGGACCAATCATGAAAAACTAGAATTTTAGAGAGTTTGATACAACTCTTGTTATTGCAGTAAATCAAAGTTGGATCCATCTACTGACTAAATGAACCAACCATGATCTTCCTCATCTAGATAGCCTGACATGCTACCTGACTCGCTGACACAATATTGAAGATCCCTCATGATGTGCTCTTGCGATTGGATGGATGCCCTGCCCACTTTGCATCGGATAAGCCTTGAATCTTCACTCCCTCTATCTGTCTGTACCATAATCCATATTGAGAAGTGCCCTTGAGATATCTCAACAAATGTTTTTCTGCCTCCAATACAGCATGGTAGACCTAACCATCGCTTGACTAAGTTGGTTAACTGCATAGCACATATATGGTTGTGTGTTCACCAAGTACATAAGTGAAGCCACAATCTGCCTATAAATAGTAGCTTCCACTACTTCCCCTGAAGTAGCATACTCCTTCCTCGAGTTACCTGCTTGAGGAGTCTCCATGGGTTTGCTGCTCTCCATGTGGAATTTCATGAGTATCTCGTTGGCATACTTTCCCTAAGACATAAACAACTACCCATCTCCCTTTCATACCTCCATTGCAATAAAGTAATGTAGGAGCCCCATGTCCTTCATCTCAAACTCTCTTACAAGGTCCTCCTTTCAAGATTTGATTAGCTGATCATCACCTGTCAGTATGAGATCATCAACATAAATTACAATGATCAACAACTTACCTTCCACCACTATGTGGTACAGGTTCACATTTGCTTCACTCTTTGTGAAGCCCAATCTGGTGAAGTAGCTATTTATCATGGTGTACCAAGCATGAGGTGCTTTCTTTAGCCCATACAACACTCTATTGAGCCAACACACATGCAACTCACTGTCAAAGGTCTCAAAACCTTCAGGCTTCTCTATGTACACCTCTTCCTCAATCATTCCATTAAGGAAGGTTATCTTCACATCCATATGATGTATCTTCCAACCCATATGTTTTGATAGTTCCGATATAGGTCTGATCAATGAGTACCTTGCAAGAGGAGCAAAGGTCTTATCATATTCGATCCCCTCTACCTGTGAAAAGCCACAAGCCATAAATCTAGCCTTATGCTTCTCCACCCTTCCATTTGTAGCTTTCTTTACCTTGTAAAGCCAATGGGAGCTCATCATTAACATGTCCTCCGGTCTCGAGACCACATCCCAAACCCTATTATGAACTATGGAGTCATACTCCTCCATCATGGCATTAACCCAAAGCAACTACTGCACTACTTCCTTAAAGGAATATGGATCTGTCATAACACATTAGCCCATAAGAGTCATGTATCTGGTGTGCCTCTCAGATGACCTCCTCTTTGTATGCTGAGAAGTGGGTGCTCCCACATTCTCCCGTGCATCATCCAACAAGCTATTAGCCTCTCTCGTGTACTTTCTTTCCTCTCTCGAAGACATTTCCAGAATGGATCTCTCCACTCCTGGATCCTCTACATGTGGCTACTCCACATCAATCCAAGGCTCCTCAACCTTAGGAGCTAAATGCTCCTCATCTGCATGTAGCTCAAGCACCCTGTTAAGGGAAACTCGCATGGCCTTCTCCTCATCAAATATGACATCCCTGCGAACAATTGTCATCCTACTGGTCAAAAAGTACACTCGATAGTTGTGAATTCTATCAATGAACCCCACAAATATCCCCTACTCTATTTTCGGTTTAAGATTCTTCCATGGATCTTTGGTCACATTGCAATATATCGATGACCAAAAAATCCTGAAGTGACCAACATCTGGCCTCTTAGTAGAATAAGCTTCCTTTGGTGTCTTCATCTCATGTATCCAATGTGGGCTACGGTTCTAAACATAAACCATTGTGTTGCATGCCTTAGCCCACAAGTGTAGTGGTAGGCCTTGATCATGCAACATCGTCATCACTACCCCTATTATGCTTTTGTTCTTCCTCTTAGCCACCCCATTCTGCTGAGGGTTATCGGGTGTTGTCAACTCCTGTTTAATCCCTTCTGCTGCACATAAGTTATTAAATTCATTTCAGACATACTCACCACTGTTATCACTCCATAGATATTTAAGCTTCTCTCCTAACTATTTGTCCACCAATTCTTTAAACTCACAAAATTTTGTGAAAGTTTGATAATTTTTCTGCATGAAACATATCTAGCATTTTTGAAAAAGTTCATCAACAAATATAACATAGTACTGCTCTTTGGTCGTGGATGTTGTCGAGAATGGCCCACAGACATCTAAATGGACTTGCTCTAGAATATCCTCTGCTTGAATGTTTCTTTTGTGAAAGGAAGAGTTGGTGTATTTTCCCAAAATACACTCCTCGCATGTATCAACTTGCTCAAGCGTATCTTTGGGAAGACTACTAAAGATCTTCTACAATATCTTCAAATCCCCATGACGTATGTGGCCCAATCGCCTGTGCAACAACTCACCAACGTCTCAGCTTTGCACCCTTTCTTCCTTGTGCTCAAAGAAGCACAATCCTCTACCTCTAGCTTATAGATATTCTTTACCCGAATCCTTATCATCCTTACTTGAACCGTGGCTATATGTTGAAGGAACACCTTTCCTTTCGAGAGATCACATCACAACCTCTATCCTCAAGCATGGCAATGGATACCAAGTTCTTCTTCATCCCAAGCACATACATAACATTCTTCAAGGTGAGTGGAGCCCCATGCCCCCTCTAAAGAGTGATCATGCCCAATCTAGTAACATTATACTTCCCATTGTCACCCATCTCGATATGCCTCTGGAGATCTTTCTCCTCCAGGTCATTGAATGACTCTTTCTCAGCAGTCATGTGATATGAAGCTCCACTATCTAAGTACCATACACTTCCCATCATTGATGACACCATGCATGCAATGAGGGAAAAGTGCAATTCGAATAGAGAGGCAAAATCCTCACCCGCCGCTCGTCTTGAGGACTTCTTCTTCGACTTCTTGAGTGGACAATTTGTAGAAAAATGGCCTAGCTAATGAAAATGAAAGCACTTAACTTTCATCATGTATTTCTTATTACCTCCATGATAAGAATCCAATTTGGAATCGGAATCTTTTGCTTTCCCCTTCGTCACCTTAATCACTAAGGCACAATTCTCTTCATCATCAGTCTTTGATGAAGAGTCATCCCTCATGTTCCTCCTAATCTCCTCCTACATCAAATTCGACCACAATCATTCCCAATGTAGAAACTTCTCCTGACCATTGATAGAGTCATGATAACTATGCCAGCTCTTTGGGAGTCTTAGAAGAGCAAGACTCACCATATGATCATCGACAACCATGATTCCAAGACTTCCAAGTTCAGCACAACATTGAGTGAACTTGTTCAAGTATTTTGGAATAGTCTCACCTTTCTCCATTTTGATTTTTCAAAGTTTGTCCTTCAGCGAAAATTTCCTTTGGTCACTAATGTTCTAATACAATTCCATCAATACTTTCCACATAGCATATGGAGTTTCCTTTCCATGGTGACTCGATACAATGTGGTCTCAAACTCCCTCAAGGATTATCCTCCTCCCCTTCACCACACATTTCTTCCATTCAGCTAAATTTTGTGCATCTGATGTTGTTGGATTAGGAATATGTTGATCAATGAATTCATTCAAGCCATTATCCTCTAGCACAGCCTCCATTTTTTCCCTCTAGGCTATAAAATTTGAGCTACCTTCCAAGGCAAACTCGAGCCAAAAACTATAAAATTCCATCTGCCAATATTGAATTATGTATTGCGAATTTGAATTTCACATGTAACCCAAATCTAAAAACATCCCCTAATATATTGTTATCAGCTCCTATACCATGTAGAAAATCCTGTAGATTCACAAGCTCATGCAATTTACTAAAGCACAGGAGAAGAATCTACTTCTACTTTCAACCAGTGAAAGCTAATAGATCGATGAAAACAATATGAACAAGAAGAAGATAAACAAATGGAACATAAAACAAGATGTATTTGGGGAAAGCCACTACTAAAAACCCCAATATCTGTATTGCAATAATTAGATCTATGAGTGAAGCTACAAAGCTTGTTCTCACTAGAACAATTTTGCAAAATTAAGCTCAACTCTCTCTACTCACAAGCTAGCTCTTGGCCAAGACTTAGCCAATTATGCAGCTTTCCAAGCTCCTGATATCTTGCATAATTCATACGATGAATAGTCTCTATTTAAAGGGAATTCATGCTTCCAAAACTGCACAATCCAAACATAGGATCAATCTCTTATGCATGCATGATAGTACACTCCAGTAAATAATACCACTGATAGTACACTTTAGTCTCAACTGGGTCTTTCTCTGAACAAACATGCATGAGTTTCTCATGAGGGAATATTGAGTTAACTAGAGTAGCACTAGTGGATGCATTAGTGCACCAAATAACTGTTAGTCCTCTATTAGTTCCAAAAACAATTTCAAACTAATTTAACTAAACTGAACTCAGTAAACTGAGTGATCTAATTTCCATCTCAATTTAAACTCATACTCAACCCCTAAAACTTAGGGAGAACATATACATGACTACAGAAAGACATACAACTCAAAATTCCTAAGCTAATTAAGTTAATTAAGCTTGATTAACTATTTACGAGTTTCTATGAGAATAGAATTCGATGTTAATTATCAGTTTAATTCAAGGACAATTTAAACTGGAATTTCTTGTTGCCATTTCTCAACACCCTAAGATAAATATTATAAACCCTAAAACAAACATGCTTGACCATGATTTACCATCATTGATTATCATACTGAGACAATGTTTATCATAATGTGACATTGGACCATGGTTGACCATGGTTCATTTTCATGTTGAGACAATCTTTGGCACATTGTTACGTTGGACCATCATTGAGGATGGATGACCATGATTGTAAACCCAAGAAATTTATATTAAACCCTAGGATTAGTATTATAAACCCTATTAATAATATTATACACTAGGAATGTGAATTGAATAAATCTGAGAGATGGATATTATAAAACAAAGGGAATAATAAACCAAAGGGATTATTTCTAAAACCCAAAGGTATTATAAACCCAAGGGAATGATATTCTAAATGCAAGTTATATAAACCCTAAAGGGATCAATATTATAAACCCATAGGATTAGTACTAAAAACCAAATGGATTGATAATATAAAACCAAGGTAATAATATTAAACCCAAGGGATTAATATTATAAACCCAAGGTATATAAAGCCTAAGATAAATATTGTAAACCCAAGGGAATAATATTGAACCCAAAGGATAATTATTATAAACTAAATGAATATAAACCCTAAGATAAATATTATGAACCATAAGATAAATATTTTTCACAATGGGACATTGGAATGTGGTTGACCATGATTAATTTTCATATTGAGACAATGTTTTTCACAATGCGATGTTGGACAATGGTTGACCATCATTGACCATGGTTGATCTCCATATTGAGACATATTTGTCACAATGAAACATTGAATTATGGTTGACCATGGATGACCATTGTTGTGACAACGTGACTTTGGATCAAGAGATAGTCTTTGTCACAATGTGACCGTGGTTGACCATGGTTATTGAACATGGTTGACCATGATTAAACTGAAAGGTATTATAAACCCAAGGGAATAATATTAAACCCAAGGGGTTAATAATAAAAACCCAAGGGATTAAAAACCCAACTGATTGATAATATAAGCACAAGGGAATAATAGTAAACCCAAGGGATTAATACTATAAATAAAAGGTTTAAACTCTAAGATAAATATTATAAACCCAATGGAATAATAAATCCAAGGGAATAATATTAGACCCAAGGGACAAATATTATAAACCCAGGGAATATAAACCTTACGATAAATATTGTAAACACTAACATAAATATTTGTCGCAATCTAATGCTTGAATATGGTTGACCATGATTGATTTTCATATTGAAACAAATAAACCGTAAAATAAACATGGTTCACCATGATTTACCATCATTGATTTTCATATTGAGACCATCGTTGACGATGGTTGATCAAAGTTCATTTTCATATTGGGACAATCTTTAGCAAATTGTGACATTGGACCATCATTGACCATGTATGACCATGATTATAAACCTAAGGGATTTACATTAAACCATAGGATTAATATTATAAACCATATGAACAATATTATACCCTAGGAATATCAACGAAATAAACGCAAGGGATTGATATTATAAACTGAAGGGAATAATACACCCAAGGTAATAATAAACCCAAGGGAATAATATTAAACCTAAGGGATAAATATTATAAAACCTAAGATAAGTATTTGTCACAATACGACATTGGAATGTGGTTGACCATGATTCATTTTCATACTGAGACAATGTCTATTACAATGTGACCTTGGATAATGGCTCACTATCGTTGACCAAGGTTGATCTCCATATTGAGACAATTTTTGTCACAATGCGATGGCAGACCAAGGAAGATCATGATTGTCACAATGTGAAGTTGGACCAAGAGATAATCTTTGTCACAATGTTACCATGGTTTACCATGGTTATTAACCATGATTGACCATGATTGAACCCAAAGGTATTATAAACCCAAGAGAATAATATTAAACGAAAAGGATTATTATTATAAATGGAAGGTATATAAACCCGAAATGGATCAATATTATCAACCCAATGGAACAATAAACCCAAGGGATTTATAATA
Source organism: Pinus taeda (assembly GCA_000404065.3). Lineage (NCBI taxonomy): Eukaryota > Viridiplantae > Streptophyta > Pinopsida > Pinales > Pinaceae > Pinus > Pinus taeda. The sequence continues at coordinate 25,173 of APFE030587194.1, forward strand.
AAAACTGAAGGGGTTGAAAGCTGAATGGATTGATAATATAAATCCAAGGGAATAATATTAAACCCAAGGTATTAGTATTATAAACCCAAGGTATATAAATACTAAGATAAATATGATAGACCCAAGGGATAATTATTATAGACCCAAGGAATATAAACCCTAAGATAAATATTATAAACCCTAAGCTAAATATTTGTCACAATGCAACTATAATTGGCCAAAATGCTCTGTCTATAGCTATCATACATGCCTTCCATTGAAATCAAGCCCATAAACTATTTGTACCAAGCCATTGCTTATTTTTCTACTAGAAGTCTTACATTCATCCTCAACTCCAGTAACAGTTCCTAAAAGCTCAGTCACAATAGGGAGACATATGGGAAAAGGTTGATTCTCTGGTCCTGTAAAAAACTTTAGTGAAACAAATTTTAGTTGCGAAGATGATGTTGCTCTACAAGAGCTAATATTCCTCCTTTCTCTACTAGAAATTAATTAATTAGTCAAGTCTTACACATTGCAGCTATTCAGTCTTCAAAAATTATGGTGTAAGAATATGGTGGTTTAATTTCATCATAGTCTTTGCACACACCCAATCTGTGATTGGAAATTAAGACCTAAGGATTTCAAGTAGTAACCTTGTTTTGGGGTACCTCCCTAAATCTAAACACAAATAACCATTATTTATTCTAAAAGGAAGCAATGCCTCAGTAATACAACAGTGTTATCACAACCATCATTTATTTTAAAAGTAATGACTAGGTAATATAGAATTATTATTAATTTTGATTGGATTCATACATTTTCATGAAGATATCATGAAAATAATCTTGAATTGATGGATGGAAGATTCTATGGAAGCTTTCGACTCAAAGGTTTGCAAGTTATTTCAGGAAGAAATGATCAAAGCCTTGAAAATATCAGTAATGATCGGTAGAAGTGATGACTCAAATCCAGGAAGTGGGAAAATGAAATACATTGTCAAAAAAGGGTTTGATAGAACTATGAAAAATCTATTTAGTTGGGTTCACATAATCAATTACGAACAGAGTAAGAAGATTCATACTATCTGAAGCATATTACGGGTTATTCATAAATTTACCATTCAAAATTGAACAACAATGCTTTAATAACAACATTATTGAACTCAGACAAAGCTTCACAGTCACCTACCTTATCTAGTATCCGTGGGCTTCGTGTATGAGACTTTAACCTGGGCCACTCATAGTGCATATTTCTATTTTTTGATTAGGGATACCTAATGATTTAAAATGAGAAACAAAAAAACAAGGGAACTGAGAAAGAGGAATAATACACAATAAAGATGGCAGATGAACTTACTCTGACGTGACACGGTGAGAAATGTGTTCATCGTGCATTATGGAATTACAAAGCTATTGGTTGCGCAACATAAAAATCAAGAGAGTAAGGAACTCGCACACAAAGCACCCTCCAAAAATGTAATGAGTGGAAGTGACATGTGTTTCAGTGCTTTTGGGTATTTTCAGGGAGACCTTGAGCACACAGAGGAAACATGTCATGAACTAGATGTCAAGTGGAGAGGGTGCCATATGTGAGGGAGAGATGAGAAGCATAGATGATAATGAGAGATGCATTGACTCAAATAAATTCCTATCGATGTAATTATTTTGCATGAGGAACCAAGTGGCACCACTAAAACCTTCTATATATACAAAAAAACAAGCTACGAGAATCACACTTTTGTGTGTCACATTGCTCGACATATGTGATTTGAGTGAATATTAGAGATATGGTATGAGTTTGCTGTGTGTGCGGTTCATTTAGTGGGAACTCCTTGAGTTGAGGAACTCATCCCCACACCAATAGTGTATTCATAAATTGTAAAATTCCATTGCAACTCGGAGATCTACTTGGGAAAAAAGTACAAAATAGAAAGTAGGAAGGCTACCAATGAGTCAGCAATGTTCAACGAAATAGTCTCTAACTTTTACATGTGAGAAGTTTAACATTTGAAGAGAAAATTCTAATCTCAATGTCACTGAGTATCATCTACAAATTCAATGGTTAATGGTACTTATTATAATTTGTATAAAAATGGTTTCAAAACTTCATATAAAAGACATATGTATAAATGAATTGATTCCGATTTATAAAAATGCACAAGTCATATTTAGGTCGATAGGCCTTCCTATGCTTCAACAATTGTCAACACTTTTACCCTGAACCGTTAGATCAAGTAAGACAACTTCAATCGTTGATTTGAAGTTGACTGATTTTTCAAAATATATGAGTTGCCTTCTTTTCACCTCCTAGTTCTGTTGTGCATTGAACCTGGTCCTTTGAGTTGCCTTACTGCTTTTTCCCATTCTTTTGTCGTTCTTGAAGATATTTTTACTGCTTTTTCCTTGCCAGTTATTGTTGTTCTTCCTCTTCCCTGGCTTTTGGCAAGAACTGAGCTTCATCTACCATCGCCTCACAAATTGTCATGGGCTGAGCGTGTTTCTGGATAACAAAGAACTTTAGACGGGAGATACTTTGTCCCCTGCAATCCTCAGAGCCATTCAAAGTGCATCCGTTCATATTGCCCTTTTTATTGAGCGTTATGCTCAATCCCCTTGGTGTTTGGAAGAGAACATTGACCTCAGCAGTAGATTCGTTGTTGAAATTGCAGGCATAAATGTAAAGCAGGTACTTACTACACCAATAAATTTATTTTAATACAGTACATTTAATCTAACAATTGTTTGCTCCGAACATCTCAATGGTCTGTTTTAATGTTTAGGCTAATTAATTGTCCCAATATTGATTTTAGATATCGAGTTAGTAGTTCTTTTGCTGGTTTTTAAGATGCTTATAGGAGGGAAATCAGACAGGCCATCTATGACCTTAGTTGAAGCAAAGATCTCTTTCATGACTAAACAGATTTTAAGAAATTATTTCCTTTTGCTGTGGCTGTGGTTTCATTTTATTAACTTATTTCCTGTGTTTCGTGACGTCAAGCCTAAGGACCTTTGTTATGTTGAGAGTGGGCGTTACACTAAAGCCTTTGAAGAACACCAACGCAAAGGTAGAGTCACGGTGGAATAAATCCAGATGTGGAAGGCAACCCTTAACCAAGCCTCCCGCATTTCTGGTTTACTATTTAAATCGACTGGAAGGTAAAACCCTTTTATTTTCTTACAAGTCCATTGATTTTATAGTCTGCGAACAAATGTATTGTGAAACAAATAATCCTTTTTTAATCCAAACATTGTCTGTTTTCCTTTCAATACTGGACCAATGTTTGATGTTGTGTTCACATAGAAATCACTTTCCGATCAGATTTTCTTTTTAATGCAATGGTAAGAAAACTGACCATTGTTCTTGTTCTAAATCTGATTACTGCTGAAAGTGGTTTTGCTATCTTTTATTTAACAGTTTGTTTTGTAATGGACATTAACATGTTAAATCCAATTTGTTAATTCAATAGATCTATCAATTAGAAATGATGTAAATCAATGTGGAGTTTTCATATAGGAAATCAATGTAATTAGTCTTTAGCTTTAAGTTGCAGGTCTAACATATACACATCAACTTTGGGATCTATTGGTATTTTTGTTATTAGTATATCACTATCACTTTCACTTTCATTGCTCTAAATATGGAGATATTTTATTTTCCAAATGGTTCGAAATGGAAGGATATGATAGGTTCAATTTTAAGAATCATTTTTTCATATTGGCCTTGGTTGTATGTGATGGGCTCATGATTAGAAGGGATTAATTTTTTTTGGACAAGTTTCAACCTTTCATCAGAGAAAATATCAGATTAATCAAAGGTGTAGTTGGTCAGATTTCATTTTCGTTGTTTCCTTTCTAACCCATACCACATTCAACCCATTCTCTCCTTTCTAACCCATACCACATTCAACCCGCCAGCCCTGCCTCTTCTCCACTTTTGTGTCGAGCGTAGACTATTACTTTGAAAAAAAAACTCCATCACAGGGATTTCACTGTCGTAATAGATTGCGTTATAAACTTTACATTGATAAGCCACCGAGGGTAATTTCTTTTGTTTTCGACCAAAACTGTCTGTGATTCTGAAAGTATTTTGTCATTGATTTCTGCTTCTGGCATATAATGCAAAAATTTTAATCCAAACATTGCCGGTTTTCCTTTCAATACTGGACCATTGTTTGATGCTGTGTTCACATAGAAAATAAATTTTAATCCAAACATTGCCGGTTTTCCTTTCAATACTGGACCATTGTTTGATGCTGTGTTCACATAGAAAATCACTTTCCCATCATATTTTTTTTAATGCAATGGTCAGAAAAATGACCATTGTTATCGTTATAAATTTGATTATTGCGGAAAGTGGTTTTGCTATCTTTTATTTAACAGTTTGTTTTGTAATAGACATTAACATGTTAAATCCAATTTGTTAATTCAGTATATCTATCAATTAGAAATGATAAATCAATGTGGAGTTTTCTTATTGGAAATCGATGTAGTTAGTTTTTAGCTTTAAGTTGCAGGTCTAACATATACACATCAACTCTGGGATCTATTGGTATTTTTGTTATTAATATATCACTATCACTTTCACTTTCATTGCTCTAAATATGGAGATTTTTTATTTTCCAGATTGTTGGAAATGGAAGTATACGATAGGTTCAATTTTAAGAATTATTTTTTCATATCGGTCTTGGTTGTATGCAATGGGCTCATGATTAGAAGCGATTATTTTTTTTATTTTTTATTTTTCACAAGTTTCAACTTTTCATCAGAGAAAATATCAGATTAATCAAAGGTGTAGTTGGTCAGATTTCATTTTCGTTGTTTCCTTTCTAACCCATACCACATTCAACCCGTTGTCTCCTTTCAAACCCATACCACATTCAACCTGCTAGCCCTGCCTCTTCTCCACTTTTATGTCGAGCGTAGACTATTACTTTGGAAAAGAAACTCCATCACAGGGATTTCACTGTCGTAATAGATTGCGTTATAAACTTTACATTGATAAGCCACCGAGGGTAATTTCTTTTGTTTTCGACCAAAACTGTCTGTGATTCTGAAAGTATTGGGTCATTGATTTTCTGCTTCTGGCATATAATGCAAAACTTGTAGATAAAATCTTAAAAGGACACTGGATGATTCGTCGTTGTTTACCAAATAAATCTGGTTTTTGGGTGATTTAAGATGAACCTGGTCTGTTTTCTGTGTCCGAAGAGTTGTGAGATGGACCCTGAGTCTTGTAGATAAATCTGTTTCTGTTTACTGCACATGCTATGCATTGTTTTGTGAGTCTGTTAAAGAAAATAAATTTAATGTGATTTCATCTAATATAATATTTAATTTCTACAGGTATATTGGCACATATCAACAGTGTCATAATGACCTCCTTTTAGTTGTAGTAACCAATTCGGATATACCAAAAGCCCTGACCAATTAGATAACGTAATTTGTTTAGTTGCTTGTGCATATTTGGTACCATTTTAAAACTCACTACCCATGCTCTGAGTTTACTGACAATGGGCACAAAACATAACCATCTTTTCTGGTGATAAAATTAAAGTATCAAAATCCAAGGTCGGGATATTCCTCTTGTAAACATTTTTTCATTTCTGGTGATTGTAGGAATTGAGATTGAATCATTTGAGGGTGTGAATTTGGTATATTTTAATTATTTTATATTAAATTTGTTGTTGTTTTGAATTTTTCTATTTTTAAAAAGACATTGATTTGAATTTCAAATCACAGTAATTTTAGTTAAATTTTAAATCACAATTTATATGAAGTCGGAGATATGGTGTACAAAAAAATCATAACAACATTGAAACATGAATAAGCAATAATTCAACATATAGAATGATATTCACTCTGATTTAACTGATAGTGTGATAGAATTGGCATAGGTCAACAATGTCACAATGACCTTTTATATTACAAAACACTTACCAACTCAGATATTCAAAAACCTCGACCAACTTATTTTCCAAATTGGTTGACATGGAACGATATGATAGGTTCAATTTTAAGAATTATTTTTTCATATCGGTCTTGGTTGTATGCAATGGGCTCATGATTAGAAGCGATTATTTTTTTCGATTATTTTTTTTTTTTTACAAGTTTCAACTTTTCATCAGAGAAAATATCAGATTAATCAAAGGTGTAGTTGGTCAGATTTCATTTTCGTTGTTTCCTTTCTAACCCATACCACATTCAACCTGCCAGCCCTTACCCCATAGCAGAACTGGCGTTCTTCGTATCCTTCTCTGATCCACCATCTAACTTGTTACATCCTGCAAAGTTGCTTTCTCTTCAGAAACTGATCCCAAAAGCCCACTTTTTGAGCTCTTTCCCTCACTAACGCATGTTGCTGGTTTACACACAGCTTTATAAAGCTCTTTGACTGTGCACAGGGAGCATTAGTGGCCAAACTAGAGCTCTGTTTACACATAGATAGAGCGTTAGTGACCCATTTTCATGTTTTTCAAGAGATTTTGTGGACCAAAAGGGGGGGAAACTTGTCCCAAGGGCTAAATTAGGATCTGCGATAGTATCATGCTAACAAATTTGGTGTCTTAAAATTTATTTTTTAAGAAAATGCTTTAGTTTTTCTCTCATAAAAGAAATTCTTGTTGAAAGAAAAGCTGATAAACTGTATATCTCCTTCTGTTGAAATAGTTGTAGGTTGCTTTGTTTTGGTTCAATAGTTGTTAAGGAATATTGAGAAAATGAACTTTCAGTTGTGCATTAGTGACCCATTTCCATGTTTTTCAAGTGATTTTGTGGACCAAAAGGGGGGGAAACTTGTCCCAAGGGCTAAATTAGGATATGCAACAATATCATGCTAACAAATTTGGCGTCTTAAAATTTATTTTTTAAGAAAATGCTTTAGTTTTTCTCTCATAAAAGATTTTTTTGTTGAAAGGAAAGCTAATAAACTGTATATCTCCTTATGTCGAAATAGCTGTAGGCTGCTTTGTCTTGGTTCAATAGTTGTTAGGGAATATTGAGAAAAGGAACTTTCGGTTATGCAAAGTGTTGAATGACTTTAGATGCACTGATGAATACATGAATATGTGAAATAATACATGTGTAGAATAAGACTTGTTTACATAAGAAATTGAATTTTTTTTTAACATCATTGTTCTGCACGGTTTATTGAGTCGAAAGTCTCATCATATTCATACTTCAACAACCCCTCCAAAGACAAATAAGAAAGTACACTAAAATTTACACTAAAATCAATCAGATACTCTTTTTTAGAGAAAACCAACAATAGATAGATTAGGACCTTGGGATAAGAGAGTCAGTCAACTACCCAAGGTTGCAAATCAAACTAGTGTCGTTAAAGAGTGAAAAATCCTTCTGCACTCATATTACCAGGACAACTCCACTCAAAACGGAGTGAAATACGAGACAACATTGGATTGTAATCGAAGGTAGTCCGCCTTATTTTACAACTCCTTTGGGCATTCTGTGTAATGGGGGTCCCTTCGAGGATTTCAAAACTGAGTCGGGGACTCAGGTATCCTGCCCACACAGTGTGCCGTCTACGACTATGTCCCCCTTGGTAATGTCTGTGATTTGAGGTATCTCTAGTGGCCAATACTTCTAGATACTTACCTAAGGTGACTAGGACGGGCTGTCTTGGTACCTCAAACGGACGGACCTACTTTGTCTTCATTTTTTGGGAGGGTGCTCGTCTTCACGAGAGTACTTGGCCCCTCAATTTGAGGTTCGAGCGAAGCTCAAAAGTAACAGTAACCGTAAATTTGGCCATCCTTCTCTGTTACTCATTGAGAAACTGGGTTTCATCTCCAGTAATCGGTGTTTATCAGACAAGGTAATTTCATTTTGTTTGTTGATTGTCATTTTTAGTGTATTTTTTCTTTTTAAGTACTTGAGTGCTATCGTTTTTGAGACTTAAAGAATATCACCTTAAAATTTATCTGATAAAATTTACGAGTCATTGTGGCTACATCCAGCCCGCACCATCAATCCAGATCGTTGTTAGGACTTCCTCCATTCACTGTGGAGAATCTGCCCAGATCCACTGACTCGGATTCCTCATCTTCAAGGAATCAGTCTCCTAAATCGCACATGGAGTCTATGTGGACAACCGACAATTTGTTTATTTGATTCAGCAACGGCTAATATGAAACCCTCTGTTCTTCCTGTAGAAGAATTCCATTCCTAATTTCATTTGCAATATGCTGCAAGAGATTTTTGTTTGAAATCTTCTCAGAATTGATGGAAGCAATAGATGTTACTATTGAAAAAACAGATGAGTCCAAATTAATATCACATAGATATTTTAATGAACTAGTACTTGTACCTAAGCTAACCTTAACTGACAACACCTACAAGGTCATCTCATCTTTAATAGTGTTGTGAATGATAATATACACTCATACCTTCTTCCCTTATTATTGTTTCACCATCGAAAGTTAGCCTTGCTAGATTAGTTCCCTCATTCACATCACATCATTCTTTACATGACTTTTGTGCTTTGGTGATTTGATGAATTACAGGTACTACTATTAGGGAAAAATAATCCCTCTATTAATATTATAGAGCCAGCCTTGACTACAAATTCCATTCCTCTGCTGCTGAGTGGTTCCACTGATATTCAACCACTGCTGCAGATAATCGATATTGGTTCTGTTACATCATTAAAAGCAACATCCTCACACTTTTGCATTACTCTATCTGATGGAACACATCAACACAAGACCTTACTAGCATCAACATATAGCCCACAAGTTGCATCTAAAGACATTCAAATTGGCTCAATAATTCTGCTTTAAAAAGTAGCTTGCACAGTGCATCAAAACTCTTCGTAAGGCCCAACATTTGAATTTACCCTTTTCTAATCTTTTTCTTCTATACACTTCTTGCATTACACAAAAAAAAGACTTCATTAATTCATTTCTCATTTGTTTACATAAGGTCCATCCGAGTGGTTGAGCTTGAAGTTGTGATGCGCTCAGCAGCATTGACGAAGGACTCATCAACACTACTACATGCAAAGGCAGGTACATCCTAGGTTAGCTCTTCATCAATAGAAGATACCTTGCCCTCTGTAGTTACTCCACCAATTACGGCAACAACTACAACAATTCTATTCATGACACTCAATCCTGCTCGAAAATATTGGTCAATCCAAGGTAGAGCATCTACAAAAACATCATTGAAGACTTACAACAACGTGCGAGGCTTAGGAAAAGTTTTTGGGTTTGACCTTCTCAATCATGATAAGGAAGAGATCCACCTTTCTGCATTTCCTGAATTGGTTGAATCTCTTTACAGTCTAATTCAAGTTGGGCAACTATACACTGTTTCAAATGGCACAATTAAAGAAGCAAATCAAAACTACAACCACCTCAAGAACAAATGGGAAATTTACTTGTTTTCTACTTCCACTATCAATCCATGTCCCATAGATGATCCAACGTTTCCTTACCAGAGCTTTCACTTCAAGACTATTGCTGAAATAAAAAGTGCAAGTTCAAATATGAATGTCGATGTCATTGGTGTTGTTAACTCCACCTCACTTGCATCAACAATTCGAAGAAAAGACGGAAGCAAAACATTAAGGAGAATGCTCATATTAAAAGACAAGTGGGGTTTTAGCTTTGATGTAACATTATGTGGAGACCATTGTGACTCTATAGGACAAAGCCTTGCTGAATTCTACTCTTTCAACAACCCACCAATTCTTGCAATCAAAGGAGGTTATGTATCTGAATTTAATGGAACCACAATAGGGACAATATCAACAAGCACTCTCATCATAAATCCACAAGTTGAAGAAACTCATCAACTACATGCATGGTTCCGTGAAACAAGTTATAGCTCTTTTTCTCCATCTTTGAGTAGAAACTATGGTGTTGCTTCGAAACGTGCCCTACCACGAAAGATGTTTCATGAAATTGCTGGCATGCAAACCTCCGATAAAGCAATATGGGTTTCAGTTCGTGCAATAATAACTGCTCTTCACATGGATGACTTCTACTTTCTAGCATGTCCATTATATTTCAATGGAAAACAATGCATGAAGAAGGTTTTAGAGCATTCTAACAATCTTTGGCATTGTACAAAATGTAACGGCGACTTCCCAGAATGTGACTACCGTTAGAAACTTAAAATTGAGCAACATGACCACACCGAGCACTTGGAGAATGCCACAGCTTTCAATGACACAGGAAATGAGCTCATCGGCATCAGGACAAAATGCTTGTTCCTTCTTTCTGTCGAACCAACTGATCTGCGGGAAATTTGTGGCCGAATTTCAGGACGCCGCTTCCTGCTAACACTTTCCATTAAAGCATATTACTTCAATGTTGTTCAACGCTTGCAACCAATACTTATAAATTCAGAAGAAATTCAATATGCCTCTGCATGCAATGAAGCCCTCAATGACATTCAAGCAATGTCCACTTCAAAACGACTTATTGTTCGTCGCCTTTGAAATTTTTTTTAGGGTGTCTTCAAACACTATTGTTTTTACATAAACAAACATTTCTGCACAACTCATTGTTTCATATTGTTGTAAATTACACCCATATTATTGTGATGCACACTGTTGCTGCAAATACTCTCTTCCAGTTATTCCAAAATATGTATGTTTACCCCTTTTCATTTTACATAATATAGATATAACATTTGTAAAGACTTACTACATAAGTTTCCCGTTTGTTGTTTACATGGCTATACATTGATCTCTTGCTTGCTAATCTATTCATGCTATCATTCAAACTAGTAAAAAAAAGAAGAAGAAGAAGGAAGCAAAATCTTGGTTATCTTACTCCTCTCCTCTCAATAATAGATGCTAGAATAACATATGATTTTATAGTACTCCTGATTGCATGTTTTTCCTTCTACCTAATCTACCTACCTTCACCGATGTTCAAATAAAAAAAATAATTCTCAAACTTGTAATACATTCTCCAAACATGCAATACTCATTTATGAAAACTAACACTAATTGTTTGTACTTGTTTAGATATGCCAAAAAACAATCGAAATGCGGACAAACATGAGCGGTGGCGTCTTCTTTATGCATAGAAAACGGATACAATAAATGCACGGCAGCGACTACTTTATAAAAACCGTAACAACCCTACTACTTCCTCTACATCCCTTCCCACCTCAAATGCTCTCCCAAATATACAAACCAACCCATCTCACCTTCATCAAATCCAATATAACCCTCCTCTTAGTGAAGAACATCGTCGCTTTCAAGAAAGGATTGTTGAACTTTCTAGCATGCATGTTTGCACAATATGCAAAGAATCATACCAAGGAATGAAAACAAAGCTTTTACACGGTAGACTTTCTTGTTTTCGTTGTGCATCATCTAAATCTACCAATCGTTTTTCTGAACTAAACAACATGAACCCTGGTGAGCAACCCTATGTCCTTCAACAGTTAACACAAGTTGAATAAATGCTCATTGCACGTGTAAACCCCATTCTACAAGTCACTCATGCCCGTGGTGGTCAATACAAATATAGTGGCCATACAATTAGCTTCCCTCAAGACATCACCACTATTGCCAAATACTTACCCCGAATGTTTTCTAACTTAGACATCCTCATTGTGAAAAGGAAAAATCCATCTGAAAAGGCTTATGAATTCTTCGTTTACAAATCACATGTCCTTGCAGCCCTTGAATACAAAACAAAAAATGGCCCTTACTATTGTGATGTTCAATTCAATTCATCTGCTATTTCTGCACTACCAGATCACCCTACAGCTATTTCTTCTCTTCTCCAAAATGTAACCACCTCCTCTTTTGAACCCCATCAAACCACTATTGATTATACTTATGATACTGATGTCATGCTACCTCCATTAGAAATCCAACCCTCTTCTTTCATTCTAATACTCCCAAATTTGAGTACTGAGCTTGAGCACATTTGTAATTATTTTCACTTGACCCATTCAAATTCAACAAGCTCTATCGATTGGCAACCAATATCTTTAACAACTATGAATGAATACAACACCATAGGCCTCTTTGCCATGGCATTCCCCACACTCTTCCTTACAGGCATTGCCATGATCATGCAACCAAGACTTACAAAAGTTGAGATGCATGAATATGCTTTACACTTGCTGCACTACCGTGATAACCAATTTGGCCAACACCCAAGATTCCACTACTATCTTTATAACATTCTAATGCGCCATCATAGCCAAACAACTGCTAGTGTTTTTGTGAAAAAGTACATTGAGAACAACTTGCCAACAATGGTTTCATACCTACGACAGTGTCTTCGTGACTCCCTAGATTCAAGATTTCCAGAGCAAATAATGCGGTTCGGTTCAGCCCTACGGGGAACATGGTCTTTCTAGAAGAGACGATGACCTGAGCTAACTGACATGATCACGCAAATAGGAAGTCCGACATTCTTTTCACTCTCAGTGCAGCTGATACTAAATGGCATGACTTACACATGATCATGCCTGCCAGTGTTTCTTCCAATTCAGTCAACCACTTCCAATGGAAAATCTAAAACATAATTAAGAACCCACATCTAACAGCCCAATATATGCATTGCAGATTTACAGTTTTCCTCGAAGAAATCCTGCAAAAAGGCCTCCATGCAGTAGACTACTGGTGCAGGTATTTTTTAATATCCATTTCCTTCTACATTAATTTTCTACATTGTATATATATGTTTTAACCAGATTTTACCTTCATATTATATTCAAATACGAATGGCAACATAGAGGATCCGCACACATTCATGGCTTCATCTGGCTGCAAAATGCACCAAACATGAACATAATTGACTAGAACAATGCATTATCAATTGCTAATGCGCATAAATATTTAGACCACTACGTAACTGCCTGGAATGCACGTCAAGCAAAAAACCGAAATATTCCACTTCACCAATCAACAATTCATAACCCATGTCTTCTTGACACAGCATCAATATTCACATCCAATCAGTCTGAAGACTATACAGAGCTCGTCAACTGCATTCAACGTCATACAAAGTGTCATGAATCTTCTTGTCTTCGCAAGAAAGACAATGTACTTAGCTACTGGTATGGAGTATTGTGGGAGTTGAAGTCCACATCTTCACTTTTCATTGATGATAAAGGTCATAAAACCTACATCCCTACTCGCAATGATGAAAGATTGAATGTTCACAATGCTGATGTACTTTCTATTTGGAGAGCAAATGTTCATTGCCAACCAGTCCTTTCTCGCCATGCTGTGTTAAAATATATTTCAAAATACGCAGCAAAATCAGAAACAAAATCTGAGAGCTACCATCAAATGCTATCACGGCTATCACAAAGTGCCATTCCAGAAGCACCTACTGTTGTTGTTATCCAAAAACTCCTTACAGAAACCATTGCAGATAGAGACATCGAAGCACACGAAATATGACATATGTTACAAAAGCTACCTCTTTCTCTCAGCGGTCGTACATTTCGTTCTTTGAATGTCAACAAGACTGTTTTCAAATGTGTTTCACAAGATACTGAGAACCCCTGTTCGACACCAAAATTTATCCTTGCATACATGAACAGGCTTTTCTCATTGGAATCACTGCCCCTCCTTGAAGCTTCATGCTCATGGTCATATTCTTCCCAGCAGAAAGAAAACCAATGGGAACACATATTCCCACTAATGATTGTACATGTCTTGCCCCGTTACAATTTCATTCCTTCCGATGATGATCCTTCTTATGCCACTTTTTGCTGGAGTGAATTAGTATTGTATTTCCCCTTCCGAACACTCCCCAATGATATTGGTTCAACTTATGCAGAAATTATTGCACACTGGGAACAAAAAAAGGGTACATATATACCATGGCATGTCCATCGAGAAATTGAAAACCCACAAACCCCACATACTGAAGATCAAGCTACACCCGACACCCCTCCTGATTCCATGCAGATGAATGAATGGAAAATCCTCTCTCAGCTGCACCCAGGTTACAATATTGCAATTGATGACCTCGACATGATTGGCTACCACGACTTCGATGCCAACCACAATTGGTCACATAATACTATCCCTCCCCACTTGCAAGAAACTGCCATAAATTTCGTTGAATTGAACCGCTCAACAATTCAAAACCAATATCATTCTTTTTCCAACCTTCCCTAAGATCACACATTATCTCCTACCCAAAACATAGCCTTCACCACTACTTTTTCACACTTTAAAACCCCTTTGCCAAAACCCCCACACAGAATCATTGTACAAGGAACAACTGGGATAGGAAAATCCCATTTGATTAAATGTCTGCACCATGCATTTGTGGAAAACTCACCAGCAAACAAAAACCCTTTGTTGTTACTTGCACCAATAGGCGTTGCAGCTTTCAACATAAATGCCCTCACAATTCACTCTGCCCTTCGTGTCCCTATCCAAACAATGCATCCTCTTGAAGGCCAACCACTCCTACAACTGCAAGACCAACTCCGTCATGTAGAGTACATTCTCATTGATGAAATGAGCTTCATTGGTCCAAAAATGCTTACTCACATTGACGATCGTCTAAGAGAGGCATTCCCTCTTCACCGAAATGCACCATTTGGTAATCGCTCAATTATCCTTGTTGGAGATTTAGGCCAGCTACCACTTGTAAAAGACATTCCTTTATAGGTTGGGACATCACGTGGTACTGCACTTTGGCGCAGCTTCGACATATTAATAACACTTTCAACCATTTTTTGTCAATAAGGTGCTAGCCTATGCCAGGTTGCTTTCTGGCAAAAACTCACAAATCTCATAAATGGAATATCTACACTTGAACATTGGCAACACCTAATGTCAAGAACAAGTTCATCTCTTACACATGAAGAGCAACGCACATTTGAAGAATCCATGCACCTATATGCAATAAACAACTCAGTTGTTTTTCATAATAAGAAAATGCTTAAAAAATTGAACATCCCAGTAGCGCTTTGCTCTGCAGAACAACAAAGGCAGAAAACTCCTACTACAACAGAAGATGAGCATTTGCCTGCAAAAGTGCTCTTATGCAATGAACAAAAGTTATGCTCACTAGAAACTTATGGGAACATCCAGGCCTCATCAATGGCACACTTGGGAAGGTCATCTCAATATTTTATTCTATTGGTTCAAAGCCCCCAGAATTACCATCCTTCGTGGTTGTCGACTTTATACAATACAAAGGAACACCATGGGACATTTCACACCCAACATATATACCCATTTCTCCCATCACAAGGGGTGCACGCCATCAGATACCCCTTCATATGGCATGGGCTTTAACGATACACAAGTCACAAGGAATGATATTAAACAAAGCAACAGTAGACATCAACACCAAAGAACGACAAGGGCTAACGTTCACTGCAGTTTCAAGAGTGCGGTCATTGGCGGGCATTCAAATCAATCTAGCATTCCCATTCTCATGCATTGCACAAATGCATGAGAATCCATATCTTAAGCGTAGACAACAAGAGGAATCATTGCTTGCATCAAAATCTATGCAAGAGAATACACTCTAGCTAATTGTACAACCTGTTTTCCATAATTACCCACATGGTAAACACCACTTGCTGCAATAACCAAATTTCACATACATTTTATTTTTATTACATTTAACCTCATATGATTTTATATTAGTTTGAAATCATTTATTTTATTTCAAATATTCAAACAAAATATTTCCCACCAAGAATGGCAAGGTCTAGCATTCACTACAATTTAGAAATTTATTTAAAAATTTATTTATTTTACTTCAACACTTTAAAAAACATGCTTTCATCAAACACATCCATTCTTACTTACAATGTTTTCTTTTTGGATGGAAACAGGTATGGATACAGGCTACTTACGATTGTTGTATGAGTACTGCCAAGAAGTTCAGCATCCTGCCCCAACAAACATTGCCTCTTTATTGTTTGCGTCCAACCATTCACATCCATGAAAGTGACACACACAAGAAAATGTAATGTCAATTGCAGGAACAACTCGCACAGTTTGGCACTACAATAAACATTAATTGGTGTTGCCGATGCCATGCCCCATCATGCATATATGATTAGCTGCTCATTGTCAATTACATCTATATGTAATAGAATGCTCTTATTGTACATATGTTTAGAAGCCAAAGAATAATTTCATTGTATATATGTTTAGTTATTACCTACCAAACATGTCTCTATGTGTAGACCATATGTAAAATTTCAAAAAATACATTGCAAAGCATGTAACTATCTTCTGTATAATTGCTTGTGAAAAACACACAAAATCAAGTAAAATATTTAGAAGTATTCAAGTTTAATAAGTCTAGTATGTTCCACCAAACATGATGCATAGTAATGGAGTGCCATAACTATTTCTGTACCTACAATTTTAATAAAAACTCAGTTTACATAGATTTGGCCTTTTGAGTGTGGTTTCTATTGTTCATGGAATGTCAATTGTTATGCTGCTCATGTTAAGTTATCTTTGTTTTTGTTTTCAAAATTGTTATATAGGAATATGTATACCTTACATGGGCTTCTGTAATGACATTTATAGAGTGGTTAATTGTTTGTTTTTAAATTAGAATACATTTACATGAAACTTTCAAATTCTCTTCTTTTTTGTCTCAGGCATGTCAACATTTTTAAATACATGTGAATGACTCTGGACCCCAATAAGCAAATGTTGAATCAGAAAGTCTTGTGGTTTTCTTGAAGTATTTCTGCTTTGACATGCTGCTTTGTTCTCTTTTTCACTTCCAGTATAAAGAACTTACATTCCCAGTCTATTCTGTCTCCTATATCTTTTACTCTATTTCAGATTTAATAAATTGTACAATATCAATAGCAGCTGAGAAGGTGGCCCAACCTTTTATAAAAATTCAACAATTCCAACTTCATAAATCTATCGGCCTCTCTTTATACCTTTTGGGATAATTGCTAGTTATACATGAATACAAATTGTTTAGTGGTTATTGTTATTATTGAATTGATTTCCAATTATGGACTTCCTTCACATTATCCTAACTAATGATATGTATTGTTGAGTTAATATCACAATGGTTAATGCTACTTATTATAATTTGCATAAAAATTGTTTCAAAACTTCATATAGAAGACATATGTATAAATGAATTGATTCCCATTTATAAAAATGCACAAGTCATATTTATACATGAGTACAAATTGTTTAGTGGTTATTGTTGTTATTGAATTGATTTCCAATTATGGACTTCCTTCACATTCTCCTAACCAATGATATGTATGGTTGAGTTAATATCACCCCTCACCGCGGTATATGAAAGACATGTATAAATGAATTGATTTCCATTTATGAAAATGCACTAAGTCCTATTTGTACAAAGATACAAATCGTTTAGTGGTTATTGTTGTTGTCATTAAATTGATTTCTAATTGTGGACTTCTTTCACATTCTCGAACCAATGATATGTATTGTTGAATTAGTATCATCGCGGTACTCGAACACTAAAATTAGGGTTATCGTCATACTTTCATGTTGCCCAAAATTCTAAATTGCAATATTTATTTATATAAACATATTGTTGCGTTAACTTAGTTTATATTAATAAAATTAATATGGAGATATTCAATAAATTTAAAATTGAATAAAACAAAATAAAAAAGGAAAAAATGGGGGAGAATCTGAAGTTACATAACAGTGCGAACCTTACAATATTCGAATCTTTGATTACATTATAGATAACATATAACTACACGTATGCATTGAGTTCTTGCAAGTTATATTGTGTTAGAAAATAGGAGATCTAATAAGCGTCGTTGATATTTTATCATAGCAAATGTTCTCTGTATATGTTATATTCAATGACCAGCGAATAAACGCAAAGCAGTTGCAGAGACGCGTGACCCGGAGCCTCCCTTGCCGCAAGCATCACAGAAACAGACAGCGAATAAACACAAAGAAGTTGCACAGACGCGTGACGCGGAGCCTCCCTTGCCGCAAGCATGAAAGCAACGGGGAGAATTTATGGGTGTAAAACAGTGTCACACACGTTGAACAGATGTCACGGGCTCCTAATAATGGTTGACGAAATTGGCAGGTGAATTGATTCAAAAGAAATGCTTATATACCTAAATATTAATCAAAGTTGAAATTTACGGATAACGTATTCACTTGTCCGTAGGACGGAATATATTACGTAATGTTGTTGATCTATGTAAAGATGGAATTTGATTGGTAATTGGTTTGTTATGGGATGATTTGTTTGTCAAATACACTTTAAAATTTTATAAAGTTAATTAAAAATTTTATTTGATATTAAGAAACATGTCAGAAAGATTCGAAAATGATTTGTTTTGAAATCTTAAACTCTGAATTTATACTACAATTCTATATAAAAAAAACAAAAACTAAATTTGAAATCAAGCTCTTACCAATTACATATAAACAAATTTATTTTATTTTTATTTTAAATTATTTTTTATATCATCTATTATTAATATATTAAATGAACAATATTTTTTTGAAATCAAATTTTATCCACTCATTTATATAAAATTCATAATTCTTTTAATCTAATTTAAATATAAACCATACTTATAACATAATCATATAACATGACCATTGACTATGACAATAGCTCTACAATAAAGTGCCCAACAATAGTGCCAAAGAAAGAGTCCATCTTTAAATTCTTTCACCTTCCCAAAAACTCATTTCTTCTTTATTATTATATTATTTTTCTTAAATAATAATATAAAAAACAATTATAGTTTTAATTTTTCTAAAAAAAAATTATTTTTAACTCATATTTATTTTAAAATATCATTATTTATTTTTTAATAATGACATCTGTCATCTTTTTGTAATCTTTTAGTTTAGCTTTTAATTTCTTCAACTAACTAACTAACTTACCTTACAACTCTTTCTTAAAATATATATATTTGTTTAAAACAATTTTATGGTGCTCCACATTTAGACCGTTGTATTTTTTCATTAAAAAAATTCAAAAATTTAATAAATCTAAATAATATTTCAGTTTCCTCATTTGCTAAATTTAAAATTTAATAAAAAATTTCATTTTATTTTTAATTTCAATTTGATTACAATATTGTAATTCTTAGATTTATTCATGATAATTGTAACCATACGTTGTATTAGTGATTAAAAAAATAAAAATAACATATATCTTTTATTAAGTCTAACTTCACATAATATTTAACATCGTCAAAATTTCATTTTAAATATTATTTTTAATTTAATTTACAATTTTGTTAATTTACTTTCATTCATTTCAAACTAGGTTACTTTGATGTAGGTATTTGCTGAAATAACTCTAACCTATCTAGCTTATAGCTCTTTCTACATTTAAAAAATAAACATATATAATAAAACAATTGGACAATCTTGTATTTTCAAAACTCTACTTTTATAGTAATGAAAGCTTTTACACTTATTTTTATATAAATTATAAAAAATTTAATAAATTTAATAAACAAATAATATTTATGTTATTCATATTTATCAAATTTCCAAATTATTCCAGAATCATGATATCTAATGAACAATTGTAAACTAACAAATTTCCAAGATATTTCCAAATCACAACATCTAATGAACACTGGTAAACTTTCTAGTAAATACATGTTTCCAAAAGAAGACAATGAGTTTTGACAAAGAAATGCATGGATTTATAAGGTATCCGATCACTACTACACCAAGGGCACTTTTGAGACATTTTTTTAAGACAACAGAAATCTTTTGTCTCAAAAAATCATTTTTAATTTTAGTTATTTTACATTAAAAATGAATATCAATTGATTTTTCTTAAATACAATCTTTAAGACAAGAATAGGTTGAGACAAAAATATTTTAAGACAAAACTTTATATTTAAAAGACAAAGTAGTTTAAGAAAAAAGTAGTTTTAGACAAAAATATTTTAAGACCAAACTTTATATTTAAGACAAAAATAATTTAAGACGAAAAATATTTTGAGACAAAACTTTATATTTTAAGACAAAAGTAGTTTGAGACAAAAATTTAAAGACAAAACTTTATATTTAAGACAAAAATAGTTTAAGACAAAATTATTTGAAGACAAAAACAATTTAAGACAAAATTATTTTAAGACAAAACTTTATATTTAAGACAAAAGCATTTTGAGACAAAAATATTTTAAGACAAAACTTTATATTTAATACAATGACCACTTTAGATCAAACCTATCTTTAATGTGATATTTCACTTTGAATGAAAGTGGAGAGCGGAGCGCTTAGGGTTTGACGCTGCTCTGCGATTGGCAGACCTTCACAGATTGCACCATTCTGCCATTAACATTCAGCCATAAGGTAGCTACAACACAATAAGGAAAAACTATCGCGCAATGGAACCCCCTCAGGGGCAGGACATGATGCCTCCCCTCGCTGATACGAAAAACAGCCTGCGACAGACTGAAAATGTTAGGATGGACCATACAGAAGATATAGCAACAGAGAATGAAAATACGCCAATGAATAACAACACAAATGAAGAACCACGAGTGACGTCAAACACCTGGAAGCCAGTAGCAGTTGACAGACCCAAAATCAAGCTCCCAAGTCAGCGCGTCAACACTTAGATCCAGTTTATGAGGGATCATGCTTTGATAGGAAAGTTCATAGGCCTTTGCCCAACAGAGAAAGCTTTGCACGGCTGGATCGCAACCAAATGGAAGCCAAAAGGGCACATAACACTGCAGCTAGGGACTAAGGGCTTCTTTACTGCCATTTTCAATTGTCTGGAGGACCGAAACAGGGTATTGGATGGAGGACCATATTTCTTCAACTTAGCAGGGCTATACCTAAGAGGATGGATCGAGTGCTTTAACGCAGACAAAGAACATCTGAGTTGGGCCCTAGTGTGGTTGTGCCTTTATTCTCTCCCTTTGGAGTATTGGAACGAAGACTCTTTGAGAGACATTGGGAATGGTTTAGGCGAATTCATCAAAGTAGCAGAGGAGACAAAGCTGAAGCGATACACCTCCTATGCACGGATTTGTGTATACATGCACCTCAGCAAATCTCTCCCGGACGCGGTAAGCCTCTACCATGATGATTATGAATGGTTACAAACAATAGATTATGAGCATGTACCATTCCGTTGTCGAAAATGCCACGCCCTGGGCCATTTATTCCGAGATTGTCCCTCCAATATGAAATCCACGACCACACCTTCAATGGACAAATCCGACTTGGATGGGTTCAAAAAAGTTCACAGTCACAAAAAGATCCATGAAAATCCCTCTACCTCAGTCAAAAAACCTGTCACGAGCACCTCCTTGCCTTCAACAAGCAACAACTTTGAAATCCTGCTCCAACCGGAGGTTCATATTTTAGATAATCAGAAACAACCTGAAGCAATTCCTAAGACTTCCGCCCATCCTGCTCCATCAAACTCAAAGAAAGCCCTCACTTCTAAGCAACCCACGGACACCAAAACGCCCTCTCCCAGTAACATGCAGAAAAGGACTGCTCAAGGTAAGGA
The DNA here is from genome assembly GCA_000404065.3 of Pinus taeda. Lineage (NCBI taxonomy): Eukaryota > Viridiplantae > Streptophyta > Pinopsida > Pinales > Pinaceae > Pinus > Pinus taeda. The sequence goes on from APFE030587194.1 coordinate 46,615, forward strand.
GGTAGATAACACTCAGATGCAGCTCATGATTGTAGATGATATAAAGGTAGAGCAGGAAACAGTACAACACATGGAAGAGGAACCAGAGAGCTTCGACATTGGAGATCTAGATATACCTGGACTTGAATAGGCTTGTAAGAGAAAGGAATATGACAAAATTCCTGAGCGACAGCTAGAGAACTTAGAATTAATTCTCTCAAGAGCAGAGAAGCAAAGATCATTAGGCATATAAATTGGTAGTCAGTGGGATGGAAGAAATATCTTCAAAGACAAAAAGAAACGAGGACGGAAAAATGATCTTCAGAGAACCATCTGCATAGGGGAGATGTTGGTGGAATCTGGAAGATACTCCAAGCTCACCAAATACTATAATCCCCTTCCCAATCTTGAATCATGAAGCTCATCTCATGGAACATCAAAGGGCTTAACAGCCCAGGGAAGGGACGATTAATAAAGAACATGCTACAATAGGAAAAGCCTCAAATTCTCTTCTTGCAGGAGACCAAGTGTAATTCCACAACATTGGATCAGATCCTTGCCAAAGTGTGGCCAGGAAGCAAAGAAGTGGTGGTGGAAGCCATGGGAGCCTCAGGAGGGCTAGCCATCATTTGGGATGATAGAGCTATAACACTTACCAACATACATGCCAGTAAGCACTTTATTTAGGCCAAGTTTCATTTAACAGGGACAAATGTTCATGGACACTTAACTAATGTGTACCTCCCCCAGGAGGCAACAAACAAAGTAGACACACTGAACACCCTAACTCAGATCAACTCCAAAAGATCCCACCCACTTTGGATCACAGGAGGGGACTTCAACATGATTACAAGATTGGAGGAAAAAAGAGGAGGACAGATCAAGCTGGACTGTGAAAGCACGCACTTCAAAAACTACATTCATAACAACAGGCTTATAGATATGGAATTCAACAATGGCGTTTATACTTGGAACAACAAGCGTGCGGATGCCCACCAAATTGCATCTCAGTTAGGCAAATTCCTGATCTCTGATAATGCAATACATCTTGGTGGGTATCTCTTAGCCTCTATATTTCCACTCTCTGGCTCAGACCATTGGCCTATTAGGGTTCACTGGCAAAGACCGAGAGATAATGTTCATAGGCCCTTTCGCTTTGAAGCCTTTTGGCTGAATCACCCTGATTTTCATAACCTGATAATAGAGACATGGAGAAATTTCACACCACCAGAATGCACAAAAATGTACAAGCTCCAACAAAAGCTAAAACATATCAAGGAAAAAATAAAACAATGGAATCGCTTTAGCTTCGGCAATATCTTTCAGGCACAAAGCACTCTTGAACAAGAAATGAAAAAATTACAACAGAGAATCATAGCTGAAGGTAGATCCGAAACCATAGCAGAACAGGAATGTCAACTACAAACATAGATCTCAGAAAGAGCAAGACAAGCAGAGATTCTTTGGAGACAAAAGTCAAGGATCCGATGGCTCAAAGAGGCTGAACGCAATACAAAGTTCTTCCACCATACCACTATCCAACGGAGAATGCACAACAACATTACTCTCCTCCAAAATCGACAAGGGGGACATCTAGAGAAGCATGAAGATATAGAAAAGGAACTCCTCACCCACTTTCGGAGGGTGCATTAGGAAATGAAGACTAATCGACTGCCAACTATAGAGAAGATCATCAAGATTATTTCTAGGATTGTAACTGAGGAACACAATCAAATACTCCTTAGGCCTATTTGTTTATAGGAAGTGGAGACAGCTATGCGACAGCTCAAAGTTGGGAAAGCACCTCGACCAGACGGCTCCACTTCGAACTTCTTTCACAACTTCTGGGATCTAATCAAGGAGGAAGTCTGGTAAGTAGTCGAGGAGTCTAGAGTTAACAAATGGATGCTTCCATCCTTGAATGCCACCTTCATCACCCTCATCCCTAAGGAGGAGAACAACCAGACTCTGGACAAATTCCGACCATTGCACTATGCAATGTATTGTATAAAATTGTCTCCAAGGTGATCGTGACACGCCTCAAGCCCCTGCTTCCTCTTCTTATATCATCAGAGCAATCAGGTTACGTGGAAGGAAGATAGATCACCGATGGCATAATTCTCACTGATGAAATCATTCACTCCCTAAAGAAAACCTAAAAGGGAGGTATGCTCCTAAACATTGACCTCTCAAAAGCTTTCAATACTTTAAGCTGGAAATATATTCAAAAAATACTGCTAGCCTTTGGCTTTACCCCCCCTCGGTAAGATGGCTTATGAGTCTCATGACTTCTACCTTTTTCTCAATTCTTGTCAACAGGACACCCTCCACCCCCTTCCACCCGTCTAGAGGTATCCGACAAGGGGACCCTCTCTCACCCTTTCTATTTGTTATTATGGGGGAAGGTCTTGGACGTTACATCAAAGATGCCCTTAAAAACCAGCGATTGTGTGGCCTTTCTTTCCATAATACCCCTGCTATCACCCACCAGCAATTTGTGGATGACAATATGTTATTTGGTCATCCTTCGGTCCAGGAAGTCCATAAGCTGAAATTAATTTTATCTGAATTTTCGGATGCCTCTAGCGCCTGCATTAACAAATCAAAATCTCAAGTCTTCTTCTTTCACACACCTCCCATCACTCAAGCCTCCATACCCAGAATTCTGGGCTTCTCGATTGCATCTCTGCCCTCCAAATACCTGGGAGCTCCAATGATAGCCTCTGCCTTAAAGCACTCATCCTAGAAAATTCTCCTAGAAGAACTGGAAGCCCGTATCTCTTCATGGACCTTCAGAGCTCTCAATATGGCCATTCACCTAGTTTTAATCAAGGCAGTGCTACAATCTATTCCGCTCTACCTCTTCACACTCACGGCAACACCCAAATGGGTTGTTAAAGCAATCAAAACTCTTCAATGGGATTTTTAATGGGGGAATACGAAACAAAAAACAAAATGGGCTATGGTAAAGTGGGAAATAGTTTGTCACCCAAAATCCTCTGGAGGCATTGGATTACGGGATCCTCAGCATAGCAATGAGGTCATGGGAGCACACATCTAGTGGATATGGCTCTCGAACCCATATACTCCTTGGGAAATCCTCTGGATAGGTAAGTATGCTCATAATAGACTAGTGGATGATTTAATTCGGCTGAAAGAAGTTGGCATAGGCTCTCTAATTTGGAATGCTGCCAAACAACATAAAGATCTAATCCAACAACACAATTTTTGGGAAATCAGGAATGGAGATAATGTGAGGTTTTGGAAGGACTCCTGGCAGAAAAGACAAAAATTGAAGGACCTACTCATGCCCCACCAGCTTCAGGATTGGATAGAGCAACCGGCGATCAAAGTAAATCAACTTTGGGAGGAAGTTCACAACCAAGGTTATAGGCAATGGTTATGCTCAAACCTCATTCTTGGGCAAGCCACACAATCCATCAAAGATAGCCTGGATACGGAACTCTCAAATAGGAAAATTCGCCAATCAGATAAGAAAGACATCATTAGATGGGGTTATGAAACGAGAGGTACCTTCACTTCCCAGGAAGCATATCATATAATACTAAGGGACCATACTGTCAAGGATAGCCTCTGGCACAAAGTTTGGGAACCACCAAATTGTCCAAAAATCTCCACCTTTCTCTGCTTTCTATGCCAAAATAGAATCCTTACTTGGGATAATCTAAGGAAACGGAGTTTTCACGGACCTTCCATCTGCCCAAATTGTAAACAAGCAGAAGAAACTAAGGATCATCTCCTAAACTCATGTCTGTTAGCAACTCGACTTTGGGAGAAGGTTAGCTTCAGATGTCAAAGAGTTGGACGAAATAAGGAGAATTCAACCAACACTATTCATTCTTGGGCACCTAACCCTTATAAAAGCAAAATCTTAAATGCCTTATGGAAGCTAATACCAGGTTTCCTCGTGTGGACAATCTGGAAAGAGAGAAATATCTGTGTCTTCAAAGACCATTCCTCTCCCATAGAAGTTCTATGGATCAATATATGTCAAAGCATACGAGAAACCTTGATGCTCCAAACGTGGCTTGATGATGATTTCCCATCCACACCACAGGAACAAAATATATGGCTGAATTGGAACCTTCCATGGGACCATGAGCAGGTACACCTAAGGAAAATCTCTCCCTCTAGAGATACACCTAACAAATGGACTCCACCCCCACCACACATGGTATTGATCAACTTTGATGGAGCGTCAAAGGGAAATCTAGTTAAAGCAAGATTTGGGGGAATATTTAGAAATCACAAGGGTAATGTTCTCCAAACATTCATGGGGTTAATAGGTTGGGATACAAACAACTCAGCCGAATAAGAAGGAATTTGGCAAGGACTTCTCCTGGCTTAGAATAATAGATTCTTCCCACTCTTAATTGAAGGGGACTCCGAGATCTTAATTAACATGATCAACCAGATCTTACAGGGAACTCAAGCACATAAAGTGGGTAGCAGTTGGAGATTGGCGGAAAGGCTGGAACAGATTGAATAGTGGCTACTCATTCATAGAGTAGTTACCATCAGGCACACTCGTCGGAATGGTAACAAAGTAGCAGACCTCCTAGCAAACATTGGCATTGAAAGTGGTAAGACTCTTCATATAGGAGCTCTTAGCACTATAGCCAATACTCATCAATTGCAGGATTTCAATGATCTAGTGCAAAAGGAAAGGGAAAATGTAGAGGAAACACACCAGGATGCGGGTGTCAACAACAACATTTAAATGACAAGACGGATCGTCGGCGGGTTGGGAAGCCATCTGTCTAAGTGATTCGTCCTGAGAGCTCATTGCAGATGGATTAAAAACACCTTGCATGTGACATTTATTGACTTTGAAAGCTGTGACGAGCTCACCTTCTTCAACACCATGTCCCCTGTAAACCATTTTGTTACTCCTACCCTACTCCATGGTGTTTTTCCTCCACAAGCGGCTGAACCATGTTTCAGAACTGCTACAGGCAGTCGGTGCCTAATTCTCCCTTGTCAGGATTTTGGTAATGGTTTTCATTTTTTGCATTCCCATCATTGTCTTCTTGATTGTGGTTCACCCACCACTGCTCCCACTCATCGTCGCCTTCATTCCAATTCTTCTGCTGTCAATTTAGCCATGGCTCGCCTCAGGCACCGCATGCGTAGTAGGTGTGGAGGTTCACGTGGAGGTTTTACCGCTCGCGAGCTTCTACCAGTTCCACCTCCGACTCCCCGGACTCAACTACTGAATTTCCCAACTCGCTCATTAACCCCACTCATAGCTACCCGAATACTAGAATTGGGAAAGGTTGGAGGGACAATGCTGTCCACACTGTGGATCTCCCACTCCCTCCTCTTTTTGGCCCTCACAGCACACAATTTCATTTCTACAGTTCACTAAATAGGCCTACAATCACTGCTACCATCACAATTTCTTTCAAGGAAGATTCTGTGACGCAAGCTACTTTGTCCAGTCGTGGGAACAAGCAGAACAGGGAAGAGACAAGTAGTCATGGGATCAACAACAAGTAGCAATGTGAAAGCAGTAAGGCTCTGCATGACAAAGATAAAGTTGAGGACACTGGTAAGCGATAGATGGATGTTGAAGGCACTGTAGATGCTCCAACTGTTCAAGGTCATGACGCATTTGAAGAGGATGACGATTGGTATCAGTTTGCCTACCGGATTAAGGAAGAGCCAGCTCCGGAGGAACCACTAGCCTAACACATGGCCTCATGCAAAGGTATCCAGCTCCGAGGTGGATTCGTCTCACTTTTTGTGGTTTTTGGTCTCTCACAAAGGTGTCCGGCTTCCAGGCCCATATGTTTCTGCGATTCGTGGTTTTGTGGTCTGGATGTGTTCTATCTTCACGCCAAGTGTCTTGAATTCTATGGTTGACTCTCTGCTAGGTGGAAATGGCATATTGTTACTTGGTTATGTCCCTGTCTTTTTGGTTCAGGATTGCATTCCTGTTTGTTCATTTTGGAAATCCAAGGTCTACCTTGAAATAGCTATTATGGTTCAATGGCTAGTTTCCCCGATAACAGGGGCAGTCTTCAAAGCTTCTTGCACTGACTTCCCCTCTGTTGGGGTAGTCCAATACCAATAGTTGCATTTTGTGATGATGAATAATGCTTAACATCTCTGAGATCAGGTTTCTTTGTAACTTTTTTTGTATTATATTAATAGATCAGTACTACTTAGAAAAAAAAAACTATGTTTAATACAATTAATAATTAAGACACAAACATAACAATTTAAGATGATATTATCTAATTACAACTGAAAATTTGACTGTGACAGTGCGCCCTAAGTCCACCAGATTGTAGACAATTATTGTCTTGCGCCTATACCGCGGTTGTTATTTTACTTACCATTCACGTTATCTTATATAAAGACAACAATTTGTTGGGCTCTTTGTTTTGTGGGGGTAGTCGACTAAGAAGAACACAACAAGTTTTACTGACAAGATTTCTTGGACATCAATTCCTCTTTTGTCCCTTTCATATATGCTGATAAGATTAGAGACAACTTGTCTATTGTTGCATTCGGCACTACTATGCGGAGGGGGACTTTAAGACAACTTTTTAAGAGAAAAGAAATATTTTGTCTTCAAAATTTCAATATGAGGCGATAGTAAAAAAAGGTAAAGGTAAAGGATTAGGGGTCTGTCTACTGGCATTCACTAAGTGGTTGGTTTACCATGGTTCTGAAGTGATATTCAATAAAGGAAAAGCATTCCTGAGACACATAGCCACGGGGCAGGTGAAGCATATTGGGGTTTGTGTGAAGAACCTATATAAGTTAGATGTGGAAGAATGTGCTACATTAAGCACTAAGGCGGAGAATGTGAAGGTCATAATGTCGATGAACTTTGGCACAAAATACTTGGTCATTTGTATCATGGTATCTCGAATATTATAGAAAAAATAACCACTCACCTCTCTAAAGGAGCACTTAAGCAATAATATATATTCAAAGGATGCACACTACAAAAGTACATGAAACCCACATTCCATGATCAGGACAACAAAACACATGCAGTCCTAGGAAGGATCCACTATGATGTTTATGGACCTTTCTCGACAACCTACACTGTCAGACACAAATATCTTGTCACTTTTATTGATGAATTCTCACAAAAATGTTGGATCTTCTTCACTTGGAATAAAGATGATACATTCTCTGAGTTCGTAGAATTCAAGACACTAGTTGAAAACGAAGCTAGCAAGAAGGTGAAGGCTCTGTCGTAGAAGCTGCAACACCCTCCAAAATTTTGTCCTGCACTTAAATTTCAGAGCCTACTATGGATATTGTGATCAATCGTTCCTTATTCACTTATCAGTAAGTTGATCATCTCAAGCTCCCCTTTTCGATCTTAAGAGTCGTTTATGCTTTTATCTTTACATAGAATGTGTCATCTTTGGGCATGGGGGTAATCGCTTGTCATGCAAAGGGAGGTTTGTTTTGCTTCAAGGGGAAATATTTATGAGAATGAGACATGTTTGACACTCATTTCACACACTCTTACACAAGTGTCGCCTTTATCCTCCCAAAGTCTATAATCGAAGCCGCACTTGTCGTAAGCTGCCACAAAGTTTGTTGCATTAAGTGAAGTATGTGTTATATGTTCTGGATGGTCTATGTTTTATCGATAAGTTTTTAAGTGTGTGATTGTAGTGAAGTTTTATCACTATTCACATAAGTTCCACTGATCCCACACTTAGCTAAATTTCGGAGTTTTCTTAGCAACCTAACCTCATCCAACTTTCCTGAACTACACACTTCACATATGTAACCCTCAAGCTTTTCCATTACTTGTTTGAACCATGCAATGCACAGAAATTCCAACCTCCCTTACCATTCAAAAATGCGCGGTGGTTTTGTCTAGTGTCCTTCCCTCATTCGGAACCCATTGTCTCCAAAAACTGCGCAGTTTTGTCCCTTGACTACTGTTGAGGCCTCGGAAATCGCTGCCACAACATTGGGGGATAACCACCCGGTCCGGACCTTGGTACAGCTCCTTTTCCATTTGGAATGGTGGCTCCGACTGGAGATAACGGGACCAGTTTCCCGATAATGAAATAAAAGGGATGGATGGGTGATGAATAGATTGCTTGAGTGATAGGCTACTAGCTTATTCTATCGACGAAAATAGGGAAACTAATACTAATCCCGGGAACAACTTATTCATTCGAAATGCAGCGTTAAATAATCTTTATCTATCTATCAGGCATATAGATGACTCTGTAAAATAAATAAGAGATGTTCAATCATTCAAAGATTGCTTCATGTGAATAGTCACAATGAAGCGATAAATACAAATTACTGCATTCACCTCTTATATCATCGATACATATATACGATTGAAAGGGAAGCATGCGATAAACAACCAATAGTGGAATGCATAAGGAATGCTGTGAAAAACACATATATATATAAGCGATAACAGCAAGAGCGATTTAAACAACAATTCATATAACGAAAATGAATACAGACGCAGATAATAGTACCATGTGAGCTGTAGATTAATCCGAAATATCAATCGCTATTCAAAATTCCTTCTTCAACACAGAAATGGTTTCAAACAATGACAATAGTGCACATTTGCATAAAAGCCTTCCTCATCCAATTCAGAATAATTGGTTAAGTTTCATAAAAGAATATCCCTGAAGTACAATAGTGCAACTTCACGGTTTAAGTCATATACAAAACTTTTACGACCCTTTCTAAATGCATGAAAGGGTCTATAAATACTACTAAGCTAAAAAGATCTATGAAACAAAATCCTACTAAATTGGTATCAGTAAATGCGGTCTATCTCTCAGGGACAATCTGGCAGTCGGCGAAATGAGTCATGCCTCAGGTTGTTTTCCCTTAAACCTTAGCTGGCTTATCACAAGCATTGGTTCTACTTCTGGCGGTTTGTTGAGGTGCAAACTGAATTGGGCGGCGAAGGTGGCATCCTGAATGTCGGGTATAATATACCCGACAGCATCGGTTAGGCACTTCAAGGCGGCTCTTTGGCTGTATGGCTTGATTAAGAAGAACCAATAAGCATCCCAAGTCAGACTATTGATTCCAGCGATCAATCTTGCATTTTTCTCCAGCTCCGGATAGCATGAGTGCTCCAATATATTTGCCGCTGTTAATTGACCCGAGGTTTCATGCTTGTTTTTTGGTGGATTCTGTCTCTAGCCTCGAATTGGTTCAGACTCGGTCTCGTTCTCTGCTCGAAATTTCACCAAAAATGTAGCATTATATTTCTTCTCTTCTTGCAGCAGGTGATACATTAGCCTTAGGTCTTCGGCTCGAAACGAACCGAAAATCCTCCCGTCCGTAGCGTTAAATAGTCTGTTGATAATTGGGATCTCTTGAATTGCCCACCTTACCACATCTGTGTAAGGAAGAACCTGCTCCCGAGCCGCTATTCTGTGTAGAAAGGAGTCGACCAAGTCTTTTAAATTGGCATCAGATTTGCTGGTATTATCTCATAAAATTTCTACTTCGGTCACCTTTGGCCCTTCTGCTTCAATCAGATTATAAGTCCCTTGCAAGTGGTCCTGGTGAGTCCTAAGCATGTTGTATCTGATATAAGCCCTTTATTCTTTCCAGTTGGATCAGCGACAGCTAGCCCTGCGTCTGGCGGAGTAGTAGGCATTGTAGGCTTCTTGGATTTCTTTCCCATTCCACTTTCTTCTGTTTCTATGGAAGAATTCTGCGCAGAGTGAAAGATAAGCGCAACACATGCAACAATAACGTGAATTGAATAGAATGAAATATATATATCTAGGTGCATTCATAGCGATCAATCGACTTAAGGCAGCCTTAGGATCAAATCCGTGGATAGATCTTCAAGCTTGTTATTGTCATTAAATGGTCGTTATGGCCTGTCAATCTCATTAATTCCAGTTGCTTCGATTAATGGTTGAATGATTTATTTGAAGCATGCTTTGGGTGATTTGGCGGTTTGAATGCGGATGAGCGGCTTTCCAAAGGATATGGCCTTAATTACGAATAAATCATATTAAACCGCCTTTATGACTGTTACCTTGAAAATTGTGCTATTTTACCCTTTACGCAATCGGGCATCGGGGAAATGCTAAGTTATTGCATTGGTTTTGTTTGGAATCCTCGATCGCCGATAGCGATATCGCATCGCGTCGGGCATAGCTGGTAGGGCCGCTTAGGATGAGGGCATTATAAATCGTCGATCGCCGATAGCGATATCGCATCGCATCGGGTGAAGGGGAGCTTCTTTGCACTATAAGTGTTATTGTCGATTGCCAATCGCCGATTTCGCATCGCATCGAAGCAAGGATCATTACTCATGTTACTTTATGCTTTTCCGATATCTGATTGCGATTTCGCATCGGCGAAAACCAAGATGTCCCTTAAGTTGAGCTTTCTTTGTCATTGTGATATGCGATCTTGCGATCGCTTTATCGCAATGATAAAGGTAAATCGTTTTATGTTGGGGTTTATCGATTGGTTTTATTAAAAAGGCTTTTTAATGATGTTCCCTTTGATTCAAGTGTTTTTTGAAATAGAACATTAAATTGATACCAATTTGAAACAAAAATTAAAAAAAGGGACCCATTTCACATTATAGTTTTGGAATTTTAATGATATGAAATGGGGGGTTGTTGTATGGCACAACAATTGGTGATTCGCTGGAAGAAACAGTTATCTCTGAACGGTATAGAATACTTAGACTTTTTCACAATAGAAATTTTATTCAAAAGGGAAAATTCTAATATAACTAGATATCGTTGCATTCTAAGGAAACAAAACTTTCTTTGCTAATTTCCTCTCTTGTTGAAAATAGATACATTCCAGATTTTTAAATTGGCACTTATTGGTTGGTATTGATAAAATAGGAAACTTTTCCAAATCAACTATTAAAATTAACTCCTTCGCCATAGGTAGAGCCTCTGCTGCTAGCAAACGTCCATAGTCTCGGCAGGGATACCTTTTAACCATATCATTGTCTATTGTCCTATTCACTTCAGAGCATGATTAACAGAATGAATTCAAAAACATGTTTTTTCACATTTGTTTTCATTTTCTTCTATTTTATAAGATAAAAATTCATCGCCCTGGTGTGGTTTCCAGTTAATTGACAATGCCATTCACTGGTAGTAATCTAACCAAACAAGCTGGCTCGTGATGAGACCCCTTGTCTTACAATTGAAGCCATTACCCTGTTTTAGTATGTAGTGTTGGTAATGTCGGCTAAACTATTTCCCTATGAACATGGTAAGCAGGCTTGTAATAAGACATCTTAACTTTTATATCTAGTATTCTTGGAATTTCATCCTGAATAATCATGAACTTAGGTAAGATAGGATAGACAATTTTCCTCCTTAAGGTAGGATGGATGGAAAGGTAAGAGTTTGAGATGTTGAACTTGGAGTAGCTTCTATTTTAATATTGATAACCTCTTATAACCAATTTGAAAAATATAAAAAGATTTACAAGATTTATAAACTTCAAGAGGAGTTCACTAGGATTGTATTGTAGTTTCAGAATGCAATTATAACTTATTTCCTAGAAATTATTCCTTTTGTTTAACACTTCTATTTATTAAAAGTAAATATCGCATTGCTTGTTTTCGAGAAACTCTTTGAATACAACAAAGGTCAAACAGAAAATGCCTTACAGTTTTATTTTCTAATTTTGCTACAAACTATAAAAATGCTATTTAAAAGGAGAAGAGGTTACCTCCTCAGTTGAAAAAATTCTTTAAGATTAGGCCATTAACAGGGAGAGAATCTCTCAACCCTGACAAATCTTGTAGCATGAAGGTCGAATGGCCTATCTTTTCACACATATGAAACGGTCCAAGCCACATTTTCTGAAATTTGGTGTGTTTCCCTTTATCTTCATGGGCTTTGTCCCATTTCAGGACT
>APFE030587202.1:0-30331 GCA_000404065.3 Pinus taeda
GTATATGAATCTGAGTATGAAAAATGAAAAAGTTTTATTGACGTGATAATACTGATTCCCCCCCCCCCCTCTCAGTATTATTTCCAACAGGAAAGTGTGCCTTGAATATAATTTTTACTATCTACATTGCTCCATAGATGGAGGCCCTTCAAACTCAAACCAATTGGTTGTGTATTCTTGGAAAACATCCATAGATTTCATTAACCTCTTATGGTGGCAATGCATGTGAGTGTCGTGCATTATGAAGAATTGTCATTATGATTTTCCCAAAATTTTGAAATGATGGGTTTGAATTGTCATTAGGAGTTGTCCAAACATTGAAATGACAATTTTGAATGTGAAACTTTGGATGTTGTTTAGGACAGGAATTTATCACCTAAAATCAATCAAGAATAACCTAGGATGTCTAGAGTGGATGTCAAGGTGGGTGGTACAAGAATTGAGGATGCCTTTTAAAGGGTAAGGAAATTTAGATACTCTGTTTGATATAACTCACAATGCTGCCATTCTTAGGTGTAAATTACTATTAAGGTATGAAGATAAGTGAAATAATGTTATAGAAGCAGGAACCCAAAAGACATTGTTCATTTACATGTTAAAATTGAGCATACTAAACATGCTTCTCAAGGTAGTCCATCGATTCCAAGTTACATAATTTCTATTGAGTCGAGAAAACCAAAGCTTCATGATCATTATCCAAGGTCGAGTCCAGATGTTCAGGAGAAGGGAACTCCTATAATAAGGAGACATTCTCTTCTAGAAACTCCTAATGGGAAACCCAATTTTGTATCACCAAGGACTTAGAGATTGTTTCCACAAGTTCAATCAACCAGGGGGCACATCAAAAGTGACCGATCTCTTGGCATTGGTAGGAAGTCAATTCTCTCATGATTTAGAGATTTATCTTTGTTCATATTTCTTTGGAGAAATTTCTTCAAATGCTGACATTTTGTCTATTTTATTTCAGGAAAGGCAATTCATGTTCAAGTTGATTGGTGAAGGTGATCAATATTTGAACTTCTCTTGATATTTTTTGCATTTGAAGTGTCTTCTCAATTAGTAATGTGCATTTTTATTCAAGGGTAGATCTTAATTCAAATAGAAATAAAAAATTTATTTACAATATTGTTATAGTCCTTTGTAGACACATGTTTCAAACTATAAAATAATTTCTTTGTATTGATTAAGGTTGTCTACAACAAGAGGAAGTGATCAAGAAGAAGTATGGAGGAATTGTACCAAAATGACCTCTGATTAAAAAGGTAGAAAATCAGTATCTGATTCTTTCGTTACGAGGCATTCATTTTGGCATAATCAGATGAGGTATTTAACTTCAACATAGGCCTCATGATTTCTAAGGCTCAAGGAAGAAGTATTACAATAAGATTTCATTGTAGCGTGGTCCTTGCCTTTTGTTGATATTTTTCTGTCTACAAACAATTGTCAGAAAAAAAAGTAATTAGTGTTATATGACATTGCCTTGCGACAGATCTTTGCAACATCTAGTGCAATTGTTAGTAAATATATACTGTTATGAAACCACCTCACAAAAAGATAGAAAAGATAGATCAACGACTTCAAAATCAGCCTCTTCGATGGAGAAACCTCCTTTACATTACACAAATGAACAATTCTTTGATGATACAAATGACAAAACCTCCTTTCTCTATATAGGAGTCTAAGGGGTCACAATATAATCAAAGTTGACATAACAGTAATAATATAAGGGCACAATAATAAAAATAGTGAGTTTCTATGGGGTACAATAATAACAATATGGGGACAATATGAGCACAATAATAACAATATGGGCTACAATGACAATAGTAATGGGGGAATCACTAGTATTATAGGGACCTAACATGCCCCTCTCCTTCAAAAAAGTGTTGTCTTCAACGCTTGAGTATTTATGGATGCTTCTGTATAAAATTCTCATCCTTCCACATGGAATCTTCAGCGGGTAAGTTCTTCCACTCAATGAGATACTCCAAAATTGATCGATTTCGTAGCTGTCAAGTTCTTGTTTCTGTGACTACTTCAGGTTCCAATATGATTTTTCCTTCCTCATCAAGTTCTGGCAATATTGTTTGAACTGGGAGCTTGTCACATATAACCTTCTTTAAGCACGAAACATGGAAAATTGGGTGCACTCGGGAAGTTGTAGGAAGCTCCAATTTGTATGCCATAGTACCAATATTTTGCAACACCTTGTATGGACCATAATAATTTGGTCATAATTTATTATCCTTCTTAGCTTACTTGAGGGTCATTTGTTTATATGGTTGTAGCCGTAGGAATATCCAGTCACATACATCAAAACATTTTTCACTACGATATTGATCTTCTTTTTGTTTCATTATATTCTGCGCCAAAGTGAGGTTATCCTTTAAGAGTTGGAGAGCTTCTTGTTGATGCTCGATGTGATCTTCCATTGCTTGAACCTTAGAATTTTCTCTTAAATATGATGTGATCGATGATGGATGATATCCATAAAGTTCCATAAATGGGGTCATTTTTTGTTGCAGTATGGAAGGAAGTGTTATACTACCATCCAGCCAGAGGTAACCATCTGACCCATTATGTCTATTTATCAAAGACAAAGCAATGCAGATATCCTTCCAAACATTTATTTACTATCTCAATTTTCCCATCAGATTGAGGATGATAAAATGAGCTATGAGCTAACTAAGTACCAAGACGAGAAAATAGTTATGTCCAAAAACTTCCAGTGAAAATGGGATCTCTATCACTTACAATAATATTTGGGTTTCCATGTAGCTTTTGAATTGTTTCCATAAATGTAGTAGAAACTGTACTAGCTTTAAATGGATGAGATAATGCACAAAACTGTGCACACCTGGTAAGTCTATCAACTACCACCATGACAACACTCTTTCCTTCAGACTTGGGTAAACCTGTGAAAAAATCCATTGAAACCTCCTCCCAAAATTGGCTTGGAATGGATAAAGGTTATAATAGGCCTGGGGTCTTAATTGTTTCAACTTTATTTTGTTGGAAAACCAAACATTCTGCCACAAACTTTTGAATATCCGATTTAAGGCCATCCCAAAAAAATACCTTCTTAACCTTCTGGTAAGTTTTTAAAAATACTGAGTTGCCTCCTAGGGGAGAAGTGTGCAATTCCATAAGAATCTTTTGTTTGAGTTGGAATTATTCCTAGGTATAAGCGATCTTTGTACCATAGTGAATCATTTTCCATCTCAATGTATCAGATGTATTGGGATCTTGTTGTAAATTTTGAATGAGTGACCACACTTCTTCATCATTCTTCCATTCATCCCTTGCTTCGTTTATTCAATTTGGTTGGATAATAGAAATGGTGCAAAGCAATGCTTCCACATCCTCATCCTTTCTTGAGAGTGCATCTGCCACAAAATTTTTATTCCCTTTTTGTAGATGATTTCAAAGTCATAACCCAACATCTTTGTGACCAATTTTTGCTACTCATCTGAAGATAATATTTGTTCTAAGAAGTATTTAAGACTATCATGATTTGTTTTTACCTTGAAGTGTCTTCCAATTAGGTAGGGTCACCATTTCTTAAGTGCATGTAGTATTGCCAACATTTCCTTCTCATAAATAGCTTTGTGTAAATCCTTTCCATTGATTGGATGACATTATAAAGCAATGGGTCTTTCTTCTTGCATTAAAACAACACCAATTCCATTTCCTAGTGCATCACATTTCACAATAAAGGTTTTTGTGAAGTCGGCATAGGTAAGACCAGTGCTTGGCACATTGCCTCTTTAATATGTTCAAAGGGCTTCGTTGCTTGTGGAGTCCATGAAAATGCATCTTTTTTCAATAATGTTGTTAGAGGTGCTGCTATTATCCCATAATTCTTAACAAACTTGTTATTATACCTTGTCAACCCGAGGAACCCTCACATATGCTTTATGGATGTGGGGATTTTCCATTCCTTAATGACTTTTATTTTTCTAGGTTATACCTTAACCCCTTCATGAGATATAATATGACCTACATATTCCACCTTTTTTACTCCAAAGAAACATTTGGAGCTTTTTGCATATAATTGTTTATGCTCCAATAGTTTGATAACCCTGTCTACATGTTGAACATGATCCTTCCAAGACTTGTTGTAGATTAGTATGTCATCAAAACTTACTAACACAAATTTTCTGAGGAAGGGCTTGAAAATAGAATTCATTAAACCTTGAAATTTAGAAGGTGCATTGGTAAGGCCAAAAGGAGTGGCCAAAAATTCACAATGACCCTCATGAGTTCTAAATGTTGTTTCCAGAATGTCTTTAGTCTTCATTCTGATTTGATGATATCCTGAACAAAGATCCAAATTGGTGAAATAAATTGATCCATGAAATTCATCCAATAATTCATTAATGACAAGAATGGGAAATTTACCTTTAATAATTAGGTTGTTGATATCCCTATTATCGAAACACGTGCCATGATCCATTCTTCTTGTGCACCAATACTATTGGAGTAGAGAAAGAACTTTGACTAGGTTGAATTATACCAGCCTCTAGCATTTCTGCAACCATATGTTCAATTTCACTCTTGGGCATAAGGATAACTCTAAGGCCTAATGTTTGGAGGAACACTTCCAGAATCAAATGAATAGCATGATCATGATCAAAAATAGGTGGGAGGCATTTGGGAGTCTCAAATACCTTGGAATGATTGTCCAAGGCTTTTTGGAGATCTAGAGAAATAAATGATTTCGATGTGGGAAATTCTAACGAACATAATTGTGTAATTATGTCTCGTTGTTATTTATTTAGAAGCTTTGTCATTCCATGAGAGCTCATTATGTTTCTCGTTTCCTTGTGATACCCCTTAATTCAACTTCTTTTCCTTCCGAAAAAGAAATTCATGAAAAATTCTTGAAAATTAAAAGATATTATACCCAAGGATTGTAGCCATTGTACTCCTAGTGCAACATCAACACCACCCATTGGAATGGAAAGCACTGGGGTATTCAATACATATTATCTCATGGATAGCTTGATATTATGGCACATACCAGAGAAATTTATGTTTCCTCCACTTGCAACCATCACTTGACACTCTGGTGCTGGACATAAGAAGAAATTCAATTCCTTTGCTATCTAACAATGAATAAAATTATGGGTACTACTTGAATCAATCAAAATTGTTACCTTTTTCTTCTTGATATGTCATTCTATCTTGATAGTTTGAGGAGTGGTTATTCTGTCCAATGCATTGCAAGATACGGTCGATTTCATTTCTTCTTTATCTAGGGTTTGTTCCTGGTGTGTATCCTCTTCTTTTAATGTTTCTTTTTCCTAGTGTGTATCCTCTTCTTTTGATGTTTCTTGTTTTTTGAGGAAGGCCATGATTAGCCATTGCCAATGCTTACATAAGTTGTAGGGATGGGAATATGACCATTAAAAATGGGCATTTTTCCAAACAATTGGTCTTGTACCCTCTTTCTCACCATATCTCAAGCATGACTTACCTTTATGGTTAGAAGAGGAGGAATAAGATGAATTGTAGTCTTCCCCAATCTCTACCCTAGATGTTACTATAGGAGGGGGGTAACCTGATGAAGATGACCTAATTGAGAAAATCCTCCAGAATCAGCTCCCCAACACCATGTCTATTGAGGAGTTAGTGAAGAAATCTAAAGATAACCCTTGGACTAATCTATGCCTAGATGACTCAAGCCCTACTCATGTCAAGATGATAGAATTTGGACCAGAAAGAACATTGAAAATCAACCCCTCTCTCTGTACATCAAGAATAGGAGTTATCTGACATGATAAGAAAGCATCTGGATGCCTTTGCCTTGAGTTACAAGTAAATTAAGGGAGTGCACCCTTCAGTGTGTACTCACCACATTTACATCAAATAATGTTGCAAGCGAGTGCGCCAAATCAGAGGAAAATGAACCTAGCCGTCAAGGATATAATCAAAGAAGAGCTACAAAAATTGTTGGGTGCAGGGTTCATTTACCCCATATCAGATAATGAGTGGGTGTCTCCTATGGTAATGGTACCAAAGAAAAATGGAAAGTGGGGGATCTATGTGGATTATCGAGAGTTAAAAAAATCCACAAAAAAAGGACCATTTCCCTCTACCTTTCATTGACCAAATGTTAGATGGACTGGAAAGAAAGAATTTCTTCTCTTTCCTAGATGGATTCACTGGTTACAATGAGATCCAGATCAGCTCAGAGGACCAGGATAAAACCAAGTTCACCTATCCTTGGGGTACGTTTGCTTATAGGGGGTTTCCTTTTGGGTTATGTAATTGCCCTGCCACTTTTATAGGGAAGTCCTGAAAATCTTTGCAGAGCTATTCCATGACACTATGGAAATTTATATGGATGATATCACCCCCTATGGGTGTGATTTCCTAGAGACTCTCTCTAACTTGCGAAATGTATTTAAAAAATTCATTGAAATGAACTTATCCCTTATTCTACATAAGTGTGATTTCTTGATGACTGCAGGGACTATTCTAGGTCACTCAATATCCCAAGAAGGACTACAACTAGACTCAAATAAGATAACTATCTTAAATAGGGTCCCTACTCCTCATATGGAAAGGGATTTCATAAGTTTCTTAAGATTCGCTGGATACTATAGGAGATTCGTAAAAGACTTCAGCAAGGTAGCCTCGCCTTTGTTTGGGTTATTGGCCAAGGACTCCAAATTTTTATGGCCATAAATCTGCCAAGAGGCCGTAGAAACCCTAAAGGACAAGTTGACTATTGCACCTATACTCTGAGGCCCAAATTTGACTCTTCTTTTTGAAATACATGCTGATGCCTCAGACAAAGCTATAGGAGAAGCTATGGGTCATATAGATGACAAGCTACCTTATGCCATTTACTTCATCATCAAAAATCCATCCAAAGTTGAGTTGAACTACACTGTGAATGAAAACGAGCTCCTAGATATTACCAACTCCTTGAATAAATTTAGACATTATATTATTGGTTACCAGACCTTTGTACATTCTAACCATGCCCCATTAAATATTTGATGAAAAAACCTAATGTGAATGATAAAATTATTATATGGTTACTTTTGTTACAAAAATTTGATCTAACTATTATTGATAAGCTTGGCAGAGAAAACGTAGTTGCATATTTTATTTTTTCTGGATTGGCTTTGCCTACAGGTGAGGAAGGAATGGTTGATGACCAACTGCTAGATGATCATTCAATCACCATTTCAATTCTCTCTCCATGGTTTTCTAACATAACCAACTACTTAGTAGCTACACAGTTCCCTCCAAATATTTCCTCCAAAGAAAAAGAGTAGAATTATAAGGAAAAACACCCCATTCACCTGGATTGGGGGAATTCTCTTCAAGGTGGGTGCAAATCAAATTCTGAGAAGATGTGTAAGGCAGGAGGAAGTTTTTGACATCCTTCTAGCTTGTCATGATGGGCCTTGTGGAGGTCACTTTGCAGCCAAAAGGACAACCTTCAAGGTACTACAAGTTGGCTATTATTGGCCCACTCTCCACCAACATTCAAGAAGATATACCAACCAATGTGACCGGTGCCAAAGAATAAGGAAACCTACTCCTAGGGATGAAATTCCTTTGCAACCTCAAGTGAATTTTGAGCCATTTGAAAAGTTGGGCATGGAATTCATTATGTGCACTGACTACTTAACAATGTGGGCTAAAACCAAAGCTATCAAGGTAGCCACAGAAGAGAAAGGGTCGATTTATTGAGGGAGAATGTGTTTTCAAAGTTTGGATACCCTAGAGAGCTAGTCACTAATCAAGGCACTCAACTCACCACACACATGATTAATAATATGTTAAGCTAGCATAAGATCAAGCACAAGAAGTCCACTCCTTACCACCCTTAGGACAATGGAGAAGTATATGTCACCAACAGAGCATTGGATAGAATTCTCACAAAAGTAGTGAGCAACAGCAAGAAATATTGGGCTGACAGACTAGTGGAGGCCACTTGGGCCTATAATACAACTTGGAAGAAAACCAATGGCTTCACCCCTTATGATTTGGTCTATGGGAAAAAGGCTCTGCTCTCCATTGAGTTTGAGTACAACACTATAAGGATGCCACAACAATTTTTTCTAGATGTTACAAGGGCACGTTAAGAGAGGATGCTCCAACTCATTGTTTTAGATGAATTCAAGATGCATGCTCTCCCGCATACATATGTGACTCAAGTACAAAGAAAGGTTTGGCATGACAAAAGTATCAGAGACAAACTATTTCAAGAAGGCAATTAAGCTTTGCTGTATGACTCTAGGTTCAAGGATTTCAAAGGCAAGTTGATGACCAGATGGTTGGGTCCATATGTGATAGAAAATTTCCATGACAATGGGGCTATTTAGATAAGAACCATTAATGAAGATGGTATCCGCTTGCTTGTCAATGGGTATAGATTTAAATTCTACAAAAAACCTCTGTCAAAGAAGGAATTCATTAGTAGTATCAGTAAGATAGTAATGGTAATTGAAGGATTCTCGACTTCCATCTCACCAAGTTCTTCAAGCCTGTTGAATCTTTGAAAAAAAATAAAAATAAAAAAAAATAATAGACCCAAGTGAGAACCTCCATGAGGCACATGAATCCCACTCTTGGTTGAAAACCTCCTTGAGGCAACCCAAGAGTTTAAAAGAAAAGGAAAAAAGAGAAAAATAAAAGACCCCTGGGTGAAAACCTCCTTTAAGGCACCTAGGGTAGGCAACCATGACGAAAACCTCCTTTGAGGCAGCCTGGTTATCTTTTAAAAAAAATAAGAGAAAAACACAAAAATAATGGTAGGGACCTCAAACCTGCCCACTCATAACAGTTCTGGTTTTTGCAGGTTTTCAAGAAAATAATGGACACAGAGATTAGAGGGCAGCAAACCATGCAAAACCCCATGTTTTTCTTCATTCATTCATCCATACTCATCTCCAACCATAGAAAAATCCAATTTTCAGGCAATTCTATGACTTCTACAGGATTTCCTGTAGTTACTATAGGAGTTTCTTGTAGTACTACAGGAAGTCCTGAAAATCTATAGGAATGGGATTCTGATGGAAAAATCATGATTCCGACCTATTTTGGATGGAAAAATGATGCCATTAACTTCACCAAATCTCAACCGACACCCATTAATGACCATGTCACCCTCTGTGTCCATCAAAAAAATCTAAGAAGAAAAAAAAAAACAAAACAAAACAAAAAGAGAAGAACAAAGAAATATCAAAAGGGTATACCACCTGCAATCCACCTCACTTACCACTCCATGGCCACAACTTCCACTCAATCCAATATCTATTCACCCTCCAAGAAAAAGAAAGGCCACATAAATTCAAAAAAATGAAGCTACATGATTTCCTGTAGTACTAGAAACCCTGTAACAACCTATTTTGAAGCAGCAGGATGCTCCAAGCTCAACCTTCAACACCCATGCATTGGAATGGAGTAACACAACTATAGGCACTATGACACCTCTCCAAACCTTAGCAACAACAGAAAAATCCAACACCTGCACATCAACCAGAAGACAACCTATCAATAGAATAAAATCAACAAAAAGAGAGCAATAGAGAAGATGTACTTGAACCATGAGTAGCACTGCAGAGCCACCCTCCAACATGCATCAAAAAAGCAACGGAAGCCACAGGTATGTCACCTCATCCACACTCTCTCATAAGTATGAATATGATTTAAATTGTAGGAATATGAAAAAAATTGGTTTTATAAGTGAAGGTGGATAGTTAACTTGGCCACCCTCAGCCTGATAACAAAAAGTTAAAGTGCTAGTCAATCGAACATGTGGAAATGTCACATCTAAGGGAATGAATTGGAAAGGTGGTCGAGTTACATTGTAAAAGAGTGGCTGATGATTACGAGGAAGGGTTCCATGATAACTAATAGTGGGACCAATGGTCCAAAAGGAGAAATAGATACTCAACCACCCAACACATTGCTCAATGAAATCGACCATAAATAGAAATATTCCCTAACTTTCATACAAGACATTGTTAATTTAAATATTTTGAGAGCTGGGACTACCTCGAGGAGCCATAGAAGGAAAATCTAATCTTGGCCATCCAACAATGAGCACCTATAAGAAAACTACAAAAAACAGTGAGAATTGTAAAAAATGTTTTGAGGGGGTGCCTAGGGCCCAAAAATTTAATAATTCTCCTCAAACAAGGAATTTCAGTGGAAGGTAGGTGCCATATCGTCTGTTCTTTCATTTTTAAAGAGAAAAATAAAATAAATTATCATTTCTTTTAGTAATTACAGTGTGCATAGAGATAGGCAGAAATGTGTGGAGTATTGTGTAGAGTGAAAGGAGAATTGTAGTCATCACCTTCCTAAACTCTATAACCCTCATCAGCTGGGAAAGATCTTAATCTATAGCCACCAAAGTTTCATACAATCAGATTGAAAAAGAGAGAAGATGACATGGGGTTTCAACAGAAGGGACCCCACCAGAACAACTAGAATACATCAACATCCTCTTGTGGTAGAAATCTTTATAAGGCATCAATGGTTGAGATTCTTCGAGCTACTTAGGGGATATAATGATGATATAGCTAGGTAATTTGCAATGTCACTCATACCTCAAGCTAGATTTAGTGCCACATTTGTAGTAATAGGATTTCCAGTAACAATTACCACTGAAAGCATTAGGAGAATTACTACACTTCCTCTGGGTTTATAATGGAGAAAACAGGATAAATCTAGTAGCACTCTTGCCAAGAAGAAATTTTTCGAGGAAAAGAAGGAACCAATTGAGGAAAAATGGGATTAGAATGGATTTTGTATCCTTGGGATGAAGTAAGATATCACATTCTCAAGTATATTTCTTGTGAGGGTAGGTTTAGTATAGTCTATGGTTACTAGTTTAGACTCCTCCATGAGCTGAGATTTGGAGAAGAATTACCTCCTCATAAAAGAATTACCGTGCCCTACTTTTTGTCGCAATCAATAATAGACATGAGCATCAAAGTACAAGAAGGGAACCATCAACAGCTGGGACATCATCAATTGATCAAGCTCATACTATAAGATTCCCTAAACCAATTAAGAATCCCTTTTATGTGGTCAAAATTTGCAAAGATGAATAGAGAAGATGTAATTCAAGCCATTAAGTATGAAAGAGACCCTACTTCTTGTGGTGAGGAAGAGGAAGAAGATCCAGAAGAAGAAGAGCAATAAGAACTTGAAGAAGAGAAGCATGGAGAAGAAGAAGAAGAACAAGAGGAAGAAGACGAGAAAGAAATAAATTAAATAAAGGAAGAAAATGATAGTAGGGAAGAAGCATAAAAGTATGTATCAAGTCTTAAAATACATAACAAGGAAGGAGAGGAATCCACAAGAGTGTCTTCTGAGCCCATAGAGAAGAAGACAACTACTGCCATGACTGCTCTCAGTACACCTATAAAATCAACAAGAAAGAGGTAGAGGCAAACTTCCCTATACTTCAGAAAAAGGAGGAGCACCAGGATAAAACAAAGGAGACCTCAAACACCTAGCAATACTCCTATAATCATTGAGGACTCACTAATATAACAAGAAAAGTTAGTCCCTCTAGGAATGAGAGGGGAAGAGGGAACATCAAAATAGGCTTCCCCAAGGTCACCAATCACCTATGTTAGGAGTTTTGTCACTATGCCAACCTCAAAAAAACAAATTAAAGAACCTTTGTCCCCTTTTCAGAAAGGAAAAGGCCTCCTACAAGAAACATAGACATACCTACAAGAAACATAGACAATCCTATAGGAAACTCTGTCAAAACTACATGAAACACAGAAACAGGAGCGGGAAGGACAATAGGGACAAAGGGAAGGAAAAGAAGCGAGAAAACAAGTACTAGGGGAGATAGATACTTGAAATACAGTAAAGGGAAAGTCCCAAGAGCTACAAGAACCTAGCCCACAGCCAGATCTCAGCTCCAATTAGAGATTCATTGATGGAGGCAGAGTAATACCACAATTATTTTCCATCCCTCTATTCTTTGAGCTTGAAAAGGAGAGAGAAAGAACACATCACTAGATGAAATATCCTAAATAAAAAAGTGTAGAGGATGTGGGTCATATGGAGGAGAAGCTACTAGAGATGGGCATAGAGTTGAGTAGGATAAGAGATAAGGAAAGAGTGATGAAATCTCAACTAGAGATTGAGAACACATGGCTGAGGAGGCAAGTACAGGAAAATGATAGCCAATTGGCAGCTATGGAAAGTCTCTCCTCTAAGGCACTCCATTGCAGGATGCCAACAAAATAATATGCCTTATACCTCAAAGAAAAATGGCTGCAATTTTAGATAAAAACCCTAGCACAATGAGGGACTATGCCTTTCCAAGACTATAGGAAGTTCATTGAGCTCTATGACCAAAGAACCCTGGAGGACAGGGCCAAGATATCTGAATTCTACTTACATAACTTAGCCTTAACATATTTGAATGTGTGGGACCCCAATCCAAAGCTAGGGGACTTACAATTGATGGCCTTGGCATCATGGATGTGTCATGGGGATGCCATTGCTAAGGAAGTAGAAAGAGTATTGGAAAGAGACGAAACATATCCCCTTTCCATCAGAGCAAAACATGGCAATTCTATGGCTGTCATTAGCACCCAAAACCTCATCGCTAATGATCCCCAGCTTGCACCAAGATACCTAGCTACAAAAGAGCAAGTAATCACTCATTTTGAGAACACTTTGAGATTGTTAGGGGATGAAAGCCAATAGACATGCCAATGAAGAAGATGTCCCTATATTCTTCCATGATCGTATCCACCCACTTCTATTGCATGGAGGAACCCTTCCCGGGGGACATGGATGTGGCTATGATGTTCCCCTATGTTTGAGAGTGAACCATAAAGAAAACAAATTTCCCAGTCTGGGAGATGATCTTACTGGATTTCTTAGCAAAGATAAATGAGATGGGGGTAGGTGGGGCTACCTCCAGTATCCTATTTAACTTATTACCCAAAGAAATAATAACTATGTGAGTTCTCGACTCATATAAAACATGACACTTCCAAAACTATGGTTGGCCTAATAATACATCACAAACTTCAAGAGGAGAAACATCACACAATACCTCATCCATGATGAGCTTGATGTTGTATGAAAGGTCAAACTTCTGGCTGATGTCAAGATCTCATCCATGGTGAAGCCACCTTATGGTGTACGACTAGATGTGTGGTGTGGTTGGTACACCTAACTAGTTCATGACCTCTATTGAAATAAGGTTATTTTGGCTCCCATTGTTGAAAATTAATTGCTGCAGGGAACCCTTCACCCCCATTTGTGAGTGGAAGAGATGCTCCCCCGCCTCTAGATCTTTGGGCTTAATATTTTGGATCTCAGTGGTGGCAATAATAGAACTGGGCTTCACATCAATAATATGCTTCCCTTTGTCATTCCCCTTGTTAGGTTCTGACTCTGAGTCAAAACATGCATCTAATTATGAAGTCTTTAGCTTGACCACCAGTGGCTTCTTGGCTCGACAATCACTTGTGTTTTGAATGGGGATCTTATGGAACTCATACCACTTCCCTGTGTCCTTCTTCATCTTTGTGGTGTTGTTCTTTTCTTTCATCTTTGACTGGTTGTTCTTGGTCACCTCGCCTTTGGTTTGTGCTTTATTTTGGGTTTGGGAGTGCCTTTCCCTTGCTTCTATTTTCATATCCAAAGTCTTGCTTCTTTTGTTTTAACTTCTACTCGATATTGATAGTGTATCAGTAGGTAGCACCAAGTGATGAGATGTCTAGGAACTTGATGTTGTCTTGGATGTATTTGTTCAAACAACCATGGTACTTGAGTACCAGATTTTTCTCATAATCCTTGATACCCAACTTCATGTGAAGGGTATGAAAAATATTTGTGAACTCTGGCATGTCTTGGTCCCTTTCCTGTTGTAGTGTGGTCCACTTTATGTACTTATCTTCATAGCTCCCGACAGGATAATATTTCTCCTTGATGGCATCTCTAAAAGACTTCCAAGTGTGTGCGATTAAAAGCAGTGAGGGTTCCCTCTTGTCCTTCTGCTCACAGTAGGCTTCCCACCAATCCTTGACATAGGGGGTGGCTTTAAGGAGTGAAAAAGTAAACTTTTCCCTACTGGAATAATCATTAACTGAAAAATACCCTTCCAATAGATTTAACCATCTATCTACAATGTATGCATCTCTCTGGCGTTCAAATATGGGAATATCAAAGTTGACTTGTACCTTGAAGAGAGTGGTGCCTCTAGAGTGGTTGTTGAATGAAGATTTCTCGCCTGTGGGCATCCACCGAAGGATCTGGGAAAATTTATTCATCATCGCATTCCTTGGTCGCTTGAGCTATTCTTCAAGCAATATTTTGAAGTGATCTCTTGCTCCCTTGTCTTTCTTTTCTTCTGCCATGGGAATCCATTAAGATTTACAAGGCTGGTCTTGTAAAGATTCAACAAGTTCAAGTCCTAGCTCTTTATACATGACCTTATACACAGGTTCATGGATGCTTAGAGTTCTACATGTGAAGTATGTGCACTATCATCCTATTGATGACCTTCAGTTGGCCATCAACTTTGTTGAGCTTGGTGTCCAATAGTGTCCAGAGGCTTGACCAGAATG
This sequence comes from Pinus taeda, assembly GCA_000404065.3. Classification (NCBI taxonomy): domain Eukaryota; kingdom Viridiplantae; phylum Streptophyta; class Pinopsida; order Pinales; family Pinaceae; genus Pinus; species Pinus taeda. The sequence goes on from APFE030587202.1 coordinate 14,586, forward strand.
TGCTCAAGAACTTGCTATCTGGATCTGGTACAATGGTCTGCAGGATCTGAAAATGTACCCACACTTGTTCAAAAAAGAGTTTGGCAATGTCCTATGTTGTGATACTCTTCTTGCAAGCTACCAATATAACCATCTTAGAAAATTTGTCCATGACCACAAATACACATTCATTACTATGCTTGGTAAAAGGAAGGCCATAAATATAGTCCACAGAGATGGATTCCTAAGACTGGATGGGAGTAGGAAGAGGAGTGTACATGCCTTGCTTCTTGATGGTTGGCTTGGCAATGGCACATATAGTGTAGGATTTGATATATTTCCTAATATTTTGTTGGAGTTTTGGCCAATAACAATACATTTGTAGTACAACCAGAGTTTTCTCCACACCAAAGTGTCCTGCGACTTGACTGTAGTTCCCCTCCCATATCAACTTGGCACGCTCACTTGAAGGAATGCAAAGGTGGCCCAGGTAGCATAATAATGCGACTTGGAGGTGGAAATTAGGAAATTTCTTAGCATCTACTAGCATTTGGTATATGGAAGTGAACTCTGGATCAATTTTGTATAGTTGCGGCCATCCAGAGATCTTGTCGCCACGGGAGTTGAAAACAGTAGTGAGTGTTGCAACTGGGATCTGGTTGAGGTAGTCTACAACGTGATTGGGTCTTCCCTTTTTATATTTAATTTTCAAGTGGAATTGCTGCAGATATGTATACCACTTCTAATGGTGATTGTTCTGCAACTTTCCTTGTGTTTTTATAAACTGAAGAGGTCAGTAATCGGTATTGATGATTGTCTCCTTCCCTAGAATGTAATGCTTCCATTGCAGGCAAGCCTACACAATGGAATACATCTTTTTATCATATGTGGGTTATTTCCAAATTGTATCAGAAAGTATCTCATTATGATAGGCCATTGGATGCTTGTGTTGTGTAAGGAATGCAACAACAACATAGTCAGAGGTGTCTGTCTCTATTTCAAATGTCTATTGTAGGTCTGGTAATGTGAGTATTGGTGCAGAGCAGAGGTGATGCTTCAATTCAACGAACACCTTCTGTTGGGACTCGGACCAGGAAAATTTTTCTTTCTCTCTACCCTTGGTAATCCTACACAAAGGCCAAGTGATATGGGAGAATCCCAACACGAACCTCCAGTAAAAATTTGCAAGGCCCAAAAAGATGCGAAGCTCTGTTAGAGTAGTAGGGGATGGCCAATCCTAAAATACTTGGATCTTAGTCTGATCCACATGCACGCCATGCTCATCTATGATGTAAACCAGATATTGGACCTGACTCATGCCAAAGGTGAATTTCTCCAAGTTGGCACAGTTTGTGATGTTGAAGGGTTTGAAGGACTTGTCAAATGTGTTGCAAGTGTTCTTCCCAACTCTTGCTAAAGATGAGGATGTTGTTTAGATAAACAATGATGAATGAGTTGGTGAAGGACCAAAAGATGGCATCCATTACCCTCATAAAAGTAGCAGGGTCATTTGTCAACCTGAAGGGTGTAACCAACCATTAAAAAATGTCTTCCTTGGATTTGAAGGGAATCTTCCATACATCTGTGGGATCTATTGGAACCTGGTGATAGCCAGACTTTAAATCAATCTTGCCAAAATACTTAGCCCCATTGAGTTGGTCTAGAAGATCATAAATCATTGGGATTTGGTACTTGTTCCTGAAAGTGATTTTTTTTAGTGCCAAATAATAAATGCAGAGCCTCTAGGTCCCATCCTTCTTTTGTACAAGTACAATCGGGCTCCCACAAGGTGAGGAACTTGGTCGGATGTGTCATTTTTGTAAAAACTCCTAGATTTGCCACTTGATCTCTTCATTTTCTAGAATGGAGTGACAACATATTCCCCCCATTGGGTAGAAATCACCCGAGAGTCAGATTGATCGAATGCTTGACTTGGCAGTGCAAGGGTAACATTATGGATGATGAGAAGATGTCCCTGTATTCTTCCACGACTGTATCCACCTACTTCTGCTATGTGGAGGAACCCTTCCTAGTGGCCATGGATGTGGTTACAATCTTCCCCTTACTTGAAGAGAAAATCAGAAAGAAAACAAATTTCCTAGTTTGGGAGATGATCTTATTGCATTTCTTAGCAAAAATCAAAGAGATGGCGGTAGGCGGGGCTACCTATGGTACCCTTTATAACTAATTATCCAAAGAAATAATAACAATGCGAGGCCTTGACTGATATACAACATGACGCTTCCATAAGTATGGTTGGCCTAATAATACATCACAAACTTCAAGAGGAGCAACATCACACAATACCTCATTTGTGAAGGTCTTGATGTTGTATGGAAGGTGACACTGCTGGCTGACATGAAGATATCATCCTTGGTGAAGCCAACTGATGGTGTATAGTTGTAGGTGTGGTGTGGTTAGTAGGCCCAACTACTTCATGACCTTTGCTGAAATGAGGTTCTTTTGGATCCCACTCTCAAAAATGAATTGCAATGGTGAACCTTTCACCCACATCTATGAGTGGAAGAGACACTCGCCCTCCTATGGATCTTTGGGCTCAATATTTTGGATCTTAGTGGTGAAAATAGTAGTATTGTGCTCCACATCTATAATTTTCTTCCCTTTTTCATTCCCCTTGTTGGGTTTTGACTCAGGGTCGAAACATGCATCTGATTCTGAAGCCTTCAACTCGGCCACCAGTGACTTTTGGCTTGATACTCACTTTTGTTGTGAATGGGGCACTTATGGAACTCACACCACTTCCTTGTGTCCTTCTTCTTCGTGGTGTTGTTCTTTTCTTGCATCTTCAATGGGTTGTACTGGGTCACCCCACCTTGTCTTTGTCATTTGTTTTGCAATTTGGGGGTGCCTTTCATTTGCTTCAGATTTGTAGATCTAAAGTCTCGCTTATTATATTTTAACTTTTGCTCGATATTTACAACATATCGATAGGTGGGGCCAAGCAAGGAGATGTCTAAGAACAACATCTTATCTTGGATGTAGTTGTGTAGTCAACCACGACACTTGAGTACCAGATTCTGCTCAGAATACTTGATACCCAACTTCGTGCGAAGGGTATGAAAAATATTTGTGAACTCTAGCAAGTCTTGGTTCCTTCCCTACCGTAATGTGGTCCACTTTATGTACTTATCTTCATAGCTCTTGACAAGGTAATACTACTCCTTGATTCCATCTCGAAAATAGTTCCAAGTGGGTGTGGATAAAAATAGTGAGGGTTTCCTCTCGTCCTTTTGCTCACAGTATGCTTCCCACCAGTCCTTGACGTAGGGGGTGGCTTTGAGGAGTGCAAAAGTAGTATTTTCCCTATTGGAAAAATCATGAACAAAAAAAATACCCTTCTAATAGATTTAATAATCTATATATGGGATCTGCATTTATCTGGCCTCCAAATATAGGAATACCAAAGTTGACTTGTACCTTGAAGGGAGTGGTGCCTCCATAGTGGTTTCTAGATAAAGATGTGTCTCTTGTGGGCATCTGCTGAGGGATTTGTGCAAAGTTGTCCATCATTGAGTTCCTCTATCGTTCGAGGCCTTCTTCGAGCAATATTTTGAAGGGATCTCCTACTCCCTCATCTTTCTTTTTTTCTGCTATGGGATACCGTCAGGGTTTGTGAGGCTGGTCTTGTAAAGGTTCAACTAGTTCAAGCCCTACCTCCTTATACCCTGACCTCGTTGGGGAGATGTAAAGAAAAAAAAGAAAGAGTAGACCGCTTTGAAACCAATGATCCAGACTTATGCATGAATGCAATAGAATATAGATATAAACATAAACACAAAGATGCACCACAAATGAAACTTCATTTCATTAATATCAAAGAATTGAAATATGCTTACATATAGAATGGAAATAAACTAGCTCAAGTGATGTTAACTTAACTTTGAGAAGGGATGTGGCAGCTACATGCCTTTGAATTGTGTTACGATAATGCTCAAAGGTCTATTTATTATTGAGAAACAATGGAAAACCCTAAACATCCAAAAACCTAACCCTAGGAGATGAAGCACCAAAAGTATGGGCCCCATTTGGGTAAATTGGTACATCAACTTCACAGGGTCGTGACATTGGCATGCGATCTCTATTTGATGCATACAATACCTCGTTAGAAAGATCTATCTGAGGAATAAAACATGAGTCAAATACTCTTGTTTTATTGCCTTTTTCCCCAAAAAACATCGTTTAGGGCCTCAAAACGGCTCCAAAATTTCTGGACCTGAAAAAACTACCAAAAATAGTAAGTTGTGCGACAAAAATGAAAAACTGAAAGAGACAATGGTGGGGTTCCAAGTGGAATAGGTGGGTGGCCACCAATATCCACCTAGATCAATCCTCTATGAGATGGGGAAACTTCTATTGAACTTGGTCCCAGGTGATCCACTTGCCTCAGCGCAAGAGTTAGCCAACTTTGACAACATGATATAGTTGGAACTTTTACTAGCGAGTGTTCTTGATCTGTGTGTCCATGATCAAATTAGTTGTGGAATGTTCCAAGTAGTCTAGGTTTAACTATGTTTGTGTGAGTTTTTCTGGAATGTCTGATGTATCCAGTAATGGTGGAAAGTATGGTCGAAGGTAGTCCACATTGAACAATGGGTGCAGGCCAAGGAATTGGGGAATGCTTAGCTAAAAATAATTGTCTCCCACAACCTTGGTAATGGTGTAAGGCCCATATTGGAGTGGCCAGAGCTTTTGATGGGCTCTGGTAAAGCATTCTTTTTGCAAATGAAACCAAACTTTGTCACCCACCTGAAACTTGTGTGGCACCCGATGTTGATCATGTCGCTTCTTGTACTTGGCATTTGAATTCTCCAAGATGTCGTGAACCTACTAGTGGATGTTTTAGATGCATTTAATAAATATATTTGCTTTATCAACCTCAAAAGATACATGCATGGTTTCTTTATGTGTAGTCTCATGAGTCATGGCAACATAAATTAGACACAGTGGTTAAAATCCTAGACCCACTTGAAAGGGACTGCGACCAATCGAGCTATGGAGAGATCTATTACAAATGTGTTGCAGATAGGGAAGACTCTCATCCCAGGTTTGTGGGTGCTTGGAGTTGTACATGAAGAGTATGTGCACTATCGTCCTATTGACAACCTCTGTCTTGCCATCATTTTGGGGATGGAATGCAGTTGACTTGGCGAGCTTGGTGTCCCATAGTTTCTAGAGGCTTGAATAGAGTGTGCTCAGGAACCTACTATCTGATATGATATAATGGTCTATGGGATCCCAAAATGTATTCACACTCATTCAAAGAAAGTTTGGCATTTCCTCTGTTGTGACACTCTTCTTGCAGGTTGCCAATATAGCCATCTTGGAAAATCTATCCATGACCACAAATACACGGTCATTACTGTGCTTGGTAGAAGGGACATCATACACATAGTCCATGGAAATGGATTCCCAAGGTTGTTTGGGAGTAGGCAGAGGAGTGTACAGGCCTTGTTTCTTGATGGTTAGCTTGGAAATAGTGCAGGAAATGCAGGATCTGATATTTTTCCCACCATCCAGTTGGAGTTTTCTCTAATAAAAGTACTTTTGTAGTAAAACCACAATTTTATCCACACCAAAGTGTCCTACGACCTGACTGTAGTGCGCCTCCCAAGTCAGCTTGGCACCCTCGCTTGAAGGAACACAAAGGTGGCCTAGGTAGCATAATAATGCATCTTGGAGGTGGAAATCAGGAACTTTCTTACCATCTACTAGCATCTGGTATGTGGAGGTAAAATCTGGATCATTTTTGTATAGTTGTGTCCATCTAAAGGTCTCGTGTCGACAAGAGTTGGGAATAGTAGTCAGTGCTTCCACTGGGGGCTAGCTGAGGTAGTTTGCAACATGTTTGGTGCTACCCTTTTCATATTTAATGTTCAAGTGGAGTTGTTGAAGATATGTAGACCACTTCTAATGATGATTGTTTTGCAACTACCCCTGTGTCTATATAAACTAAAGAGGTTGGTGATCGATGTGGATGACTGTCTCCTTCCCCATAATGTAATGCTTGCATTGTTGTAAAGCTTGCACAATGGAATACATCTCTTTATCATAGGTGGGGTACTGCCAAATTGTATCATAAAGTGTCTCATTATGACAAGCCACTAGATGCCCATGCTGGGTGAGGACTCCACCAATAGCATAGTCGAAGGCATCTGTGTCAATTTCAAATGGTTGTTCTAGGTCTGGTAATGTGAGTGTTGGTGTAGAACAGAGGAAACACTTCAACTCAATGAACTCCTTCTATTTGGACTTGGACCAGGACAACTTTTATCTCACTCCGCCCTTGGTAATTTGACTCAAAGGTCAAGTGATATGGAGGAATCCAAATGCGAACCTCCGATAAAAAATTACAAGGCCCAAAAAGTTGTGAAGCTCTGTTAGAGTGGTCAGGGCTGGCCAATCCTGAATGACTTCGATCTTTTTTGGATCCACATGCACACCACACTGGTCTATGATGTAACCTAGATATTGGACCTAACTCATGCAAAAGGTGCATTTCTCCAATTTGGCACACAGGTTTTGCTACCGAAGGGTTTGAAGGACCGTCGAATGTGTTGTAACTGTTCTTCTCAACCCTTACTGAAGATGAGGATGTCGTCTAGATAAACGACGATGAATGAGTTGGTGAAGGGCCATAAGATGTCCTCCATTAGCCTCATAAAAGTAGTAGGGGCATTTTTCAACCCGAAGGGCATAACCAACAATTCAAATGGCCTTCCCTAGATTTGAAGGCGATCTTCCATACATCTATGGGTTCTATTGGAACTTGGTGATAGCCATACTTCATATTGATCTTACTAAAATTCTTGTCCCCCTTGATTTAGTCTAGAAGGTCATCAATCAGTGGGATTGGATACCTATTCTTGACAGTGATTTTGTTTAGTGCCCAATAATCAATGCAGAGCCTCTAGGTCCCATCCTTCTTCTGTACAAGTACAATTGGGCTCCAACAAGGCAAGGAAATTGGTCAGATATGCCCTTTTTGTAACAACTCCTAGATTTTCCACTTGATCTCTTCATTTTCCAGAAAGGAGTGGTGATATATCAGCCCGTTGGGTAGAGGTCCTTGATGTAGGGTGCGAATTTGAGTGTAAAAATAATCTTTTCCCTACTGAAAAAATCATGCACCAAAAATACCCTTCCAATAGATTTAACCATCTACCTATAGTGTCCGCATCAATTTGGACTTCAAATATGGGAATATCAAAGTTGAATTGTACCTTGAATGGGGTGGTGCCTCTAGAGTGGCTGCCGGATGAAGATGCATCTCTTGTGGGTATTCACCGAAGGATCTGGGCAAAGTTGTCCATCATCGTCTTCCTCTATCACTCGAGGGATTCTTCTTTCAATATTTTGAAGGGATTTCCTTCCCCCCCGTCTTTCTTTTCTTGCACCATGGGAGGTCGCTGGGTTTTGTGAGTCTGGTCTTCTAAATGTTAAACAAGTTCAAGCCCTAACTCCTTATACCCTAACCTCGTTGGGGACATGCAAAGAAAAATAGAGAAAGAGTAGACCTCTCTGAAACCACTAATCCAGACCTATGCAGGAATGCAATACAATATATATATTGATCTAAAATGATCATTTATTAAAACTGATGTATAATTGATTAACCATTAATGAATTGAATGTTAGCTGAAAGTAGAAAAATCGAGGAAAATTGCTTGAGAATAAGACTTTACGACAGCTGATTAAACACAAGCAAGATGCATAACAGAAGTGAAAATAGTAAAATCACAGTGATACCAGAGAACAAAATTGATTAGGGAGTTCTTCCCTGATGGACTACATCTCTGGGTCCGCTTTCAAGATGGGCGACCACTTTATTAGGATTGGAACATATGAGTTTGATTACACAGAGATTTGATTAGTCTAAATGTGCATGCAAGCACTTCTAATCACTATCATCATATATCTCTCTCAACCATCTTTCCAACGCCTGTCACGGTTCCCAATTCTGACTCTCGATGCTCCTGTTACACTAAAAACAAAACTACCTACAATCTCCAGAATCTGCAAACAAATATCAAAACCACTCTCCCCTTCATCAATGAAGCAAAACTACCTTTTAAAGGCCTGTAGATACATTGAAACCTCCTTGGCTGAATAGAGGATGAATTTGGTTGCAATCTGATTAGGTTTAGCTTTGGTCTTCTTGGAATTTGCCACCTAGGGTAGATGCATGGTCATCAAATTAGTTTGAAAAAAAAACTATATAAACCCATAAATAAACTTTATAATAACTCCACAGCCACTGGCAGTCAGGCTAATCAGGCAGAAGGCTAAGGGCTTCCATGTGAACACTAGGCGGTTGAATGCTTGACTGCCACCTGTGTTGGAAATAATACTGAGAGGGGGGGTTAATCAGTATTATCTGGTCAATTATTTTCCTTTTCAAACCCAGAACATATACGCTACTTTAGTTAGAGAAAACCGCGTATATATGCAACTACTGATAAGGAAACCCACATATACCATACAAAATTATAATTTAAAATATTCTACAGATGTTGAACATTAATCTGTGCATCATGATCATATAAAAAGTAACCAGGAACAGAAAAATAGAGCAGAAGACAATCACACACAAGAACACAAGATATAAGGTGGAAACCCAATTTGGGTGAAAACAACCTGCTGCAATATATCTCTATCTTTTCAATTAGAAACTTCTTTTTACAATGATTTTGTACTGGTGCAGTCCTTTACCAGTACGCAGGCTGCTACCTGCAGAGAGCTACAACCCTCTCTAATTTTCCAGCTTCTCCTGGAAGGGAGCTACAACCCCCTTAGTTCTTGTACTAGTTGAGATACTAGTATGCAGGCTGCTACCTGCAGAAGGCTACAACCTTCTCTTCCTTCTAGGGACCACGTTTCATAAATTTTCAGATTGGATCCACAAATAACATCAATCAAACATCAAGAATTTCTGCATCAACCAATCACCTTTTCACCAAGAAAAACTGAATCAAAATAAACACTTCTCTGACGACTGTACCCAGATCATAATAATAGTAATCACACCCCACTTCTGAATGCAGAACATTGTAGCAATAAACAGAAGCAACTAGAACATAAATCTAGAGATGTACGCTACTTCATTTAACCTGCGTACAGATCTATAAATTCATTCTTTCAAACATTCAAATATTAGTTAACTTAGATTATCATTATAGATCAAGCGTGTGCCACATATCACAGATCAAAATCATATAGAGATACCACTATTCCAGCCTTAAGATTTTGACCCATCAATAGAACTTATCCTTCTCCTTGCGCTCAGGTTCCTTCTTCATTCAGATCTAGATCTGCACCATAACCCAATCAAAGTATTCCAGATCTAGTACTCTATCAGATATTCAATGATTTAGAAGATGCCTTGCCAAATGATCCCCTTCCTCTTTTATAGCCTTAGGCCCTTCATAATACCACAGACTAAAAGCCATAACAATTCAATACCATGGACCCAATACTTGGAATCAACACTTATGACGAGATACCATGGCCCAAAACCATAGGTTTAAATACAAAGGACTAAATACCACGGACCAAAACCATAGGATCAAAAATTGCCGAACTAATACCATGAACCAACCACAATATTTCCCATGTGTGTGCGCTTTTCTCTGCATGAAAGTGCGTGAACTTTTCTCTGCATGAAAGTGCGTGAACTTTTCTCTGCACGAAAGTGCGTGAACTTTGTTGCACTATAATTTATCATCTGAGATGAGTGGGTTTCCATCAAGTACAACATATGTATCATAATGCCAACAATCTCCCCCTTTGGACTTGATGGAAACAACAACCAATCACTCTCCCCCTTTGACATCAAGGGAAAAGGGGCAGACTACCATACTACCCCTGAGTACCTGCTAAAAACTTTGAACGAGCTCCCCCTTTTTATATTCTCTGTGCTGAAATGTTGTCTACAAAAAGATGTTCTACAAGAAAGAACATGACTCCATACGTTATAAGCAACCTTCCTATCATCAAGACTCATACATACATCCATCTCCCATCCAAGTGGGAATACACAAGATAGACAAAACTCATTCATCCCAGGCATAGTGGGGAAACCAAAATAGGCCGTTACATGACCTTGATATGAAAAGAAGTACATGTCATAGAGACAATAATAACTATCAGCAAAATCAACCTTTAGACCAGCGCACATTGATCTACTCCACCAGAAAACTCTTTAGAAATCAAACCAAGGACTTCTAAGATAATGCCAACAATGCATCATTAGAAGAATATATTCTCCCCCTGAACCTATGGCAGATGATCTCTGATAGACCCATTCGACCCACATAGACCGGCAAATGTATGTGTATCCACCTGCGTACAACAGATAAGATTCAACAGCAGGATGATGCATCAACAACCCCCAGCTTCTGTATGAGGTATTCAAATGTCTCCCTAGGCAATGGTTTGGTGAAAATATCAGCGACTTATTCCTTGGAGGGAACATATTCCAATTTGACCTTTTGTTCCAACACTTGTTCCCAGAGAAAATGATACTTGATTGGTATGTGCTTGGTCTTTGAATGCATGACTGGGTTCTTTGAAATGCTAATTGCACTTGTATTATCACATAAGATGGAGATAGGTGGAGTACAAGTGATTTGAAAATACTGCAAAGTTTGCATCATCCAAAGGAGTTGTTTGCAACAAGATGCAGCAACCGCATATTCTTCTTCAGCTGTAGATAAAGTAATCGAACTTTGTTTCTTGTTGAACCAAGATACTAATCTGGTACCCATAAAGAATGTACCACCACTAGTGCTTTTTCTGTCATCCATGCTTCCAGCCCAATATGCATTTGTATAAGCATGAAGAGTGAGATCTGTACCTCTAGGATACCGTAGACCATAGTTTTGAGTTCCTTGAAGATACTTGAAAATTCTCTTTATTGCCTAAAGATGAGTTTCCCTTGGATTTGCCTGAAATCTTCCAACTATTCCCACTACATGCATGATGTCTGGTCGGGTTCCTGTTAGATAGAGAAGACTACCAATCATAGATCTATAGGTTGGTTGATGCACTGCTTGCTGAGTCATCATTTGCGTTGAGGTTGCATCCTGTCACCATCGGGGTACATATAGGTTTCGAATCCTCCATCCCATATTTCTTCAAGATCTGCTTGAGGTACTTGGTTTGAGATAAAAAGATATCGCCTTCATTTTGTTGGATTTGTAAACCAAGAAAATATGTTAGCTCTCCAATCAAGGACATTTCGAATTCTTTCTGCATCACCAAGGCACAATTTTGACTCATAGCTTCTTCATTGCTGCCAAATATGATATCATCAACATACACAACAAGTATTAGCAATTTGTCATTTTCAATTTTTATATAAAGATTGCTATCTACCAATCCTTTTGAAAAACCTTGTTGATGAAGGTATTTGTCCAAACGAAAGTACCAAGCCCTTGGAGACTGTTTAAGACCATAGAGAGCCTTCTTAAGTCTACATACAAGTTTTGGATCATTTCCAAGAATGAATCCATCTGGTTGCTCAATGTACACTTCTTCTTAAGTCTCCATTCAAAAAGGCAGATTTCACATCCATTTGAAATACTTTGAATTTCTGGAAGCTAGAGAGAGCAAGGAACATTCTGATGGCCTCAAGTCTAGCAACGGGAGCAAAAGTTTCTTCAAAGTCTATTCCTTCTTGTTGAGCATACCCTTTACAAACTAGTATGGCCTTATTTCTAACAACTTCCCCATTTTCATTCAACTTGTTTTTGAATATCCATTTTGTCCCTATGACATTCTTATCTTTTGGTCTAGGAACCAACTCCCAAGTGTTGTTCTTTTCAATTCCCTCAAGTTCATCATCCATTGCCTTGATGCAGCATTCATATTTTCATGCCTCTTTTACATTTTGTGGCTCAGTGGAGGAGAGTAATGCCAAATAGCTTGAATTTTCTGCTATTGCTCTTCTTGTTTGTATACCAGCCTCTTTTTGCCCCAAAATCTGAGATTCTAGATGATTCTTCTGAACGTACCAGGATGGAGTCTTTTCTTCTATCCTTATCTGTTCTTCTAGTGCCTCATTGGTCTCTTCTTCTTCATCATGAATCTGATTTGATGTAGATGGATAGTCTTCTTCATCTTCAAAATCTTCAGATCTTACCTGCCTAGGAGTGTTTTCTTCTTCATCAGCCACTACGTCAATACTTTCAACAATTTTTCCAAGCCTTTTATTATAACACTTGTATGCTTTGCTGTGGGGAGAGTAACCAAGGAGAATTCCTTCATCTACTCTACGTTCAAACTTGCCAAGATGTTCATTAGTATTTTTGATATAGCATTTGCTTCCAAAAAATTTGAGATATTTTACCAAAGGAGTCTCACCATACTAGAGCTCATGAGGGGTTTGAGTGCTGTTCACTCGAACATTTTTTTTGTTGAGAATAACAACTGCAGCAAATGCAGCTTCACCCTAGAAAGTTGCGGGAGTTCCAGACTCAGCAAGCATAGCACAAGCCATTTGTTGAACCATTCTGTTCATCCTTTCAACTACTCCATTTTGCTGAGGAGTCCTGGCTGTAGAGAATTCTCTTCTTATTCCATGTTCTTCACAAAAGTCGAAAAATTCATTTGAGGTAAACTCCCAACCTCTATCAAACCTGAGGCATTTAATTTTGTGATCTAATTCATTTTCAACCAAAACTTTGAAGGATTTGAATTTTTGGAAGGCTTCATCTTTGTGCTTCATCAGTCCTATCCAAACCATCCTTGAATAGTTGTCAATGAATAATATAAAGTATTCTTCTCCCCGAGGAGACCTTTTCCTAGATGGACCACATACATCGGTATGGATAGGCTCAAGTGGCCTGCTAGCTGATCCTTCCTTCTCAGGGAAGTTAGTTCTAGTTTGCTTACCAAACTGACATGATTTGCATATTGTATTATCTGGAATTCTGATGTCTGGCAAACCACGAACTGCCTGGTATTTGCATGCTTTCCTTATCTGTGAGAAGCTTAGATGCCCCAACCTCTAGTGCCATAGCTAGTGTTCATCATTCTTGCTCCGATAGCATTGTTGTTGTCCTTCTTTGAATATGTATAAATTATTTGGATTTCTTATGCTTTTGATCATTGTTTCTCCCGTATCAAGATCACGAACACTACATCCATTTGATCAAAATATTACCTTTGTTCCTTGATCGCAGATTTGACTACATTATGCTTTAAGCCATCAACATACATAACATTTCATGCTTTGACCTTTTCTTTTAAAAGAACAAAACCTTTACCTTTTATGAGTGCAGGGATGTCATTTCCAAATGATAACTTCTTCTCCTTCTCGAAGGCACTATATGACTGAAGTTTTTCTTTATCACCTGCCATATGTTTTGAACATCCACTTTCGATGTACCATTTCTTGCCCTTCTGCATATAAGCCTATACCACATCTTTCTGGTTGTGGTTCCTTCATTCTCCATGTTTTGATATTTGAGGCTTTCTCCTTCTGAGTTTCCTGTCGAAACCTACTCCTGCATTCAGAGTCTTCATGACCAAAATTATTACAAATAGAACATTCTATTTCATTTTGAAGAGCAGAAAAGTTATTGTAGGTCCTTTTCATGATCCCAGTCATACTCCTCTATTTTTGAGCTTCTCTAGTCATGATAGTTTTGTAGGCAACACACTGAGCTACTTTGTGTCCAAAGTTGTGACAAGAGAAGCATTGGCCATTGAAGAAATTCCTGCGATTATCAACCCTGCGGACCGAACGATTGTAGTTTTCATTGACATTCATTCTTGAGGAAAATTGAGAATGATTTACTAGTGGTCTGTTGTAGCTTTTGTTTATCCTTGAAGTAGATTTCCCCTGATTTACTTGGTATCTTTGTTCACTCTTGAAGAAAAATGTCCCTGATTTACTTGGTGAGCAGCATTGTGCCTTTGCTATTGATTGTCAATTTGTTCACTTCTCCTTGCTGCATCAATATAACTTTTGGAGGTGGATGGATTCTGTGCTTGACATGCTTCTTCATTATATCCCAGACCTGCCTTGAATAGTGGAGAACGTTGTACTTTGATAACCTCATCTAACGTTTCAGATCCTTTAACAAATCTAAGATTAAGAGCCTTAGTTTTCTCAATCTCTTTTCTAATTCCCACTATTTCACATTCTAACTTTTCATGATGTTTTTCACTTTCAGCCAATTGGAATTGCAGAGTATCAATAATCATATTTTTATCTTCTAAACAAATTTTGAGTTTAGAAATCTCTTCATAAAGACCTTCTTCATCTATAGCATCCATGAAATCATCATCTTCAGAAGCCTTTAAAAGTCCATAATTATTACCTTGTTCATCTTCATCACTATTTGAAAATCCATCACTGTCTTCATGAGTGTAATAGCTTTTCTTATTTACATTCTGTATCTTGTTCCATCTAACAAGTTCCTTACCTTTGGCAAGCTTACCTTTATGAGGACACTTGGCAGCATAGTGACCGACTCTTCCACAAGCAAAACATTTGAAAGGTAACTTACCTCTGAATCTTCCAGCACCCTGTTGAAGGTTCTTGACAGAATTTTATTCTTCCTCTTCTTCTAACATATGTCCTGAGTCATAGGAATCTCCTTTTCCTAAGGCCTTGAATGTGGCTTCTCTTCTGTCTGATGGTCCCCCTTTCCTCATTTCATAAGCAGTTAGAATTCCGTGTAGCTGCGACATGGTAATTTTCTGTAGATTCTCCTTTTCTTCTATTGCAGAAAATTTTGATTCAAACTTAGAAGACAAAGATCTCATAACCTTTTCAACCACAATAGCCTCTTTTATTTCTTCACCCAAATTTTTCATACAATTAACAATCTCATCTATGCGTAGGAAATATTTAGCCACACTTTCATCATTGTACATTCTGAGATTTTCATTTTGAATTCTGAGGGTTTGAAGTTTTGCTCTTTTTACCTGTTCATCTCCTTCATAGCTCAGAACGATATTGTCCCATATTTCTTTTGCGGTTTTATACTGCATAACCTTGACGAATTCTGATTGAGATATACATCCTAATAGTGTATTGACAGCCTTTGCATTAGTTTCAAACTGCTTCTTCTCAGCCGGATCTATAGGAGTTGCTGATGGAAAAGTGTACCCTGTATCTATGATATCCCAGACTTCTGTACTAAGAGATTGAATATAGGTTGTAACTCTTACCTTCCAATAGACGAAGTTGGTCCCATCAAAAATTGGTTGCCTGATTGATGCTTCTCTCTTGTAGTTTCTCATGATGATAGATCTTCTTTCAAGCGATCAAGCTTCTTCTAAAGGACCCGCTCTGATACCAATTGTTGAAAATAATACTAAGAGGGGGGGTGAATCAGTATTATCACATCAAATATTTTCTTTCTCAAACCCAGAACATATACGCTACTTCAGTTAGAGAAAAATGCGTATATATTCAACTACAGATAAGGAAACTGGCATATACCATACAGACTTATAATTTAAAATATTCTATAGATGTTGAACATTAATCTGTACATCAGGATCATATAAAAAGTAACCAAGAACATAAAAATAGAGCAGAAGACAATCACACACAAGAACACAAGATATAAGGTGGAAACCCAATGTGGGTGAAAACCACCTGCTGCAATATGTCTCTATCTTTTCAATTAGAAACTTTTTTTTACAATGATTCTGTACTGGTGCAGTCCTTTACCAGTACGCAGGCTGCTACCTGCAGAGAGCTACAACCCTCTCTCATTTTCTAGCTTCTC